>MKEJ01055284.1:0-11347 GCA_001753735.1 Embelia ribes
TAAATAAATATATTTATAAATATAAATATTACATATATTATATGTATTATATAGATAATTGTATTTTAGATAATCTACTGTAGGAAGTAGTTGAATAGATAATCTGTAAAATATATATGATGGATTTCATGCTATAAAATAAATAATCTATTTAAATAAACTGGTATGGATGCTCTTGCGGACCTACAAATGTGTACAAATAAGTTACGGAGGAAAAAACGTTTTCTATACGATGCATTCACAATTATGATGAGAACTTTTTCCATCATGGACATAATATGCCATATCAGGCTCCTCATTGGCATATTAAAAGTAGAGATGCCTTTTTTTTTTAATGTAGGAAAATATATTTTTAAGTAATGGTTAAAATTATTATAGCATCTTTCGTTGTGATTGAAATAAATATACTTTTTTGTATTGAGAATGTTGAAAAATATTTGTCAGTAATATAAATTAAAAAAATATATATTTTTCTAAAAAAAATATTAAACTTTTTATTTTTATAAAAATATATTTTTGTGTATCCAAGGTATAAATAATTATATTTTGAATTGCTACAACAAATAAGTATGAAAGTATTCATAAGCATTGCATAGCAAACAAGGCGTATGTCAGCAGTGGTACACTCAAGTTTTCTATTCATATAACATTATACAAATAATAATATCATAAACATATAGGAATAAGACACTGTTGATTGGGACTTAAACATTATAGAAATACTAATATCATAAATAGATGGCAAAACGACAGTGTTGATTGGGACTTGAGAGAGCAGGTAAAAGATTTTGCTTCTTCAGGTGGATTTTGCGAACTTGGTGAAACAGTGGTAACAAAAAATAAAATAAAGTGGAAATTAATACTATAACCCCAAAAATCATTTTATAAGCATCTTTCAGGTCCATGGCTCCACGTAGTATAATTCTATTGTAGATAAAAAAATTAATTATTCAAAATTTTCTTCTTTAATGGTGCAAATTAAAATAGTGTAACCTGCATAAAAATTAAATAAAAAAATGTTTCTAAATTGGTCCTTAAATTTTTTTTTCTAATGATCTAGCTTAGAATTACAATCGTTGTAGTCCTCATGGATGGTCTTATTTTAAAAATTTTCGCAACCACATTGATAATTCAGTCTTAGCAATCAATTTATGCTTTTGAAACTCAAGCCCACCAGAGCTAATTGAGCAATTTCATCACTATCTTTTTATTATTCTTCTTGTTTTTCTTGTTTTAAATTAACAGATTGGGATCACAGGACCCTTAAACGATTATTCCAACAAAATATCACACAGACAAAAGGAATAATAATAACATTGTAAAAAATGACTCCAAAATTCACGAGTGAAAGTTAGTATTGCCATTCTTATTATATTTATATTATTTGTCTCATAGCGTGTCTTGTTCAATGGCCTTGTACCTGTAGGACAACTTTTATCTACTCCATTACTAAATTATTAATTTGCCTCTCTGTATATGTAAAGCTACAAGTCCTAGGTGGCTAGGTGTATGGGGGGTCAGGGGCTCAAAAAACGAGGTTTAGGTGAGCTCTGTTCTCTTCTCTTCTCTTTTCTTTATATTTTTCATTTCTCCCTTTATGCATTTTTTCACTAAGTCTGATTTTACCTCTCTCTGTCTCTCTCTCTCCCTCTGTGTCAAGGAGTGAAATGGGGAGCGTACAAAATTGTGCATGTTGTCATAGATATAGACACATAATTATTTCACTAGTCTTGCTGTTGATTTCAAGCCTAGGCAACGCTAGAGTTTTGGTTCAAGGTGAGTTTCTTTATTATCAAGGTCAGCTTAAATTTGAATTGTTTTTTAAATTTGGGAGAGTATTTCTTTTGGTTTACATTTCATTTTTTTAAAATTATTTCCCCTATTAGAAATGCACAATTTAGGAATCGCCCCCACCAATTTTTTAAAAATATTTGCTAAAAATTATTAAATAATTATATATATTATAATTATAATAATAAAATATAAAATATATTTTTCTTAATCTTTACCAATGGTAAAGATTTGCTAAAAAAATTATTTTGTTAATATAAAAATTGTAAATAGTAAAATTTTTTACTAACAAACATGCTGTAGCATTTCTGAAAAATTTTCAAGAAACTCAGAAAATATAACTGGAGGACATTTTTCTCCTTTGATAGTAATAAAAGGAGAGAAATACAATATTTAGAAACCCTGGTGTGAATGCTCTAAAGAGATTGATTACATTTAATTTATCTGATATTTATTGTTATTGTTCAACAGATAAACCAATTTCCAAGCTGAGTAATTCCGCTTCCCATCTACATTATGCTCCGGTACCAAATCCTTAATTATCTTTTTTCCCCCCCCCTAAATAATCATTGTTTTTTTTTGGTGAAACTATTTTTCCTTCCCATTTATTTTAACTTGCTTGAAAATAGATTAGAAAATGTTGAATTTTTTTTTCAGCCTCCTCAAAAACATTGGAGTACTACCTAGTACAGCTATTACAAATGATGTGGTGCTGATTGTGATTGTCTTTCATAAACCATTTAATTAATTATTATTATGAAATCAATATATTACTATTGATTGGAGTAAATTGATTGAGAAATAAAAGTCCCACTTGGAAAATCTATCAATTCCTTCATACCTTATCCGTTGATTTGGGGAAGAGAATGCTTAGATGTGATTGATTTATAATAATAATAATAATAATATATAATATAATAATAAAGAATTAAATGTGTATTGCATTTCTGACTGAAATTAAAATTCTTTTGTAAAATTTTTGGATGGGATTATATTTTGTTATCCAGTGCAAATCAGCTTTTTTGAATGAAGTGCTTAGACTTTTAGGGCTCTTTAAGTCATATCTTATCATTTCAATTAAATAGCCTATAACTATTAGTAGGGGTGATAATTCGGACAAAATTCGGTTCGAATTACTTGAATTTGAATTATTAAAAAAAATATAAAATTTCTGAACCCAAATTATAAATAAGAAACTCGAATCGAGTCCGAATTATCTAAATTTTCCGAATTATCCGAAACAAACTTGAATTATTTACCTAAAACTATATATATATATAATATAAAATGACTTTCATTATTCGGATAATTGGGTAATTATCCGAATTATCCGAACCCAAACCCGAATTTCCAAATTATCCGAATTTTGGAAAAAATAAAATTCGAACTCAAATTTCAGATAATTCGAATTAGATATCCAGATTTTGCATTTGATTACCCGAATTTTGCACCCCCTAACTATTAATATTGATTTGATACTCCCTCCATTCCTTATAAAATAGACTGGGTTTGAGTTTAAATTGGATTTAAAAAATTCAAGTACTGCACAAAGAAATACATTTTATCTCTAACTAATAATTTTTTTAAAATGCTCTTATTAAATACGAGAGATTTTCTTAAAATTTAAAAATATGATATTAAACATGGTGTTTTAATAAAATTATTTTTTATTTTAATTTTTAATAAGTAAAGTGGTACGAGCAAAATGAGTCTATGTTTTAGGTAGGGAGGATTATATTTTTTTGCTATTATTATTATTATGTTGAAGAGTGTTCATCTTCTTACACATTTTGTTTGTTAATTAATTAATAAATAATTGTAATGTGCAGAAGGAGAGAGATGAAAAGTTTATAATGGGGAGAAGGAATTTAATAGGGTCAAGACCACCAAGATGTGAGGGAAAGTGCAACTCTTGTGACCATTGTGAGCCTATTCAAGTCCCAATTATATCACTAATTAAAAAAACCCATACTACAAACATTTTTGCAATTCCTAATTCTAGAGGTGATGATATCTCCAATTACAAGCCAATTTGTTGGAAGTGTAAATGTGGGAATTTCATTTTTGATCCCTGATTTTATTTTTAAATAAATCAAAATAAATTTCCAATTCTTAGTTTTGGGAAGCAAGTGTGGTTTTTTTTTTCCCTCCAATTTCTGAATTGTACATAGATGTCACCTGTTGTGACGTTGTTGGAGTTTATTGTACATAATGATGATTTTTTTGTATATATTTCTATTTGTTTAGGATTTGATAATAGCGAGCTTGGGCTATCACACATCATGGGCTATATTTACAGATACAGGGCTTGTTTGAAGTTTTTAAATTTCACTTTATCTGCTTATTTTCTTAAAAGTTGGATTGTATTTAATTAATTAATTTTTAAATTAAATTTATTTGATATTTTGGTCTGAATAAATTAAAAATTTTAAATTAAATATATTTATTATTTTTAAATAAAAATAAATTGACTTATTTATTTAAGATTGAAACAAATGAAACCAGAATTCTCTCTCTCTTTTGACCATATTATAATAATTAAAGGCAACTTTGGAATAAGCAATATATTAATAGTCTGTGCATATCATTATGTGGGGTATATATATCTGCAATTATTTTGGCATCCATGGATGCGCAACATGTGGGTATATTTTTATAATTTGGGATTTCATGAAAAATGGAATTAACTTATTCATCAAATCTAAAAGGTTAAGGGTAAATTACATCCCTTTCCTAAGGTTTAGTACTCTTGGAAGAAATTAATCTCCTGTTTTAAATTTTTTTATGGGTTTTCAAATTAGAAAACAAGTGTATTACATGAAAACTGAGCGGGAGTTCCGTCATTAAAAAACAAGGAACGAGGGGTTTATCCGGAAATTAAATATATGAATTCTGCACAAATTTAAATTTTAAATTTAGGAAAATATATATAATTTTAAAATTAATTGTCTTATCGATGATAAGGGCTTTCCATCAGGCAGCCTCCTCTGGTTAAAAAAAATATATATAGTTGCGATTTTACCAACAAATCAAAATGCCAGCAGACAAATGTATTTTCAAAATCCAAGAGCCCCAAGTTCAACAAATTGCTTTTCAAATGACTTTTTGACTTTAAAGACCACGTTATCCCATGAGATGTTAATAATTGCCATTGGTAATTTTATTCGTTGCTAGAATTTCCTGTCACAGTTGCAAAGGATTCAATGAATAATTTAAAGGAATTTGGAATTGGATTTCAAGAAATTTGGCTTAAAATAATATTTCAATGAGAGAGATATTAATTGACACTATAGATATACATAGGAACAACTTAAATCTAGTTTGAAAATGTTAGTATTTTTAAAATTATTATATTTAAATATTGATTATTAAAATATGCATAATGTTAGTGTTTAGTAAATAAATTTTAAAAATTATTTCAATAAGTAATATAATATTTGGTAAAATTGTATTTTTTTATTATAAAAAAGGCAAAATTTGGTATGTATTGTGAATGTGATAAATATAATTGAAGTTATTATTGTAATTAATAAAAGAAAAAGTATAAACATTTTTTCAAAATATTCCCACAACGGTTTCTAAATACATTCCTAAAAAAATAGCAATATATTATTAAAAATAAATATTTTATAATTTATTAAATATCCCGTGTCATAATTTTCAATAAAATAAAATCAAGCTGACCCTTAATCCCCTCAACGATCCAAGTGTTTCTTTGATAAAAAGTTAGAATTTTCACAATTTATATAAATGCAAGGTAATAATTGTGTTAAATTTAGGGGAAGTATCTATTTAATAAAAAGTTAGGGTCTATATAATTTTCATACATAAAATTTGTTGAAAAATTAAAGAAAATTGGGATGGAATAGAAATCGACAGTGAAATGTCAGGCGCACAGAACTGATTTCGTATCTAATAAGATTTGTGTACGCGTCAGAATCAGAAAACAAGGAAAAGAAAAAATAAATAAATAAAAGAATAAATAAATAAAGACACAATTCCTCCTCGAGTGGATAGCCATTACCATTGCACATGGTGCACAGTGACCTATGCATATGCATAGCCTCAACTAATAAATTAATGTATGAAGACAAAATACGGAAAAGGACATAAATTGCTCATTTTTTAATTTGAAAAATTCAATCATTGTAATTTTAATTAATTATCTACCACTCCTCTTATAATTATTAAAAGTAAAAATAAGACAAATATTGGCAGTAGTGCATATTTGGTCATTTTCACAGTGTCAAATTTTAAATTTTCATTTTTAACTTTTGTTTAAAACAGTGTCGGTCAAATAGGGTTTATTACATGTGGATTGCTTTTTCACAATAAATTTATTGTATAAATGAAAATTCTAATTCCAAGTTCAGCACTAGGGTTGAGCTGAACCCGGGTTAATTTCAATAAATTTATTTATTGTATAAATGAAAATTCCAATTCTAAGTTCACCCATGTTGAACTTAAAATTTAGAAAATTCTAATTCTAAATTTATTATTAACTTTTGTTTAAAATATCGTGTCGGCCAAATAGGGTTTTATTATATGTAGACTGCTTTTTCACAATAAATTTATTGTATAAATAAAAATCTCATTTTTTATTTCAAAATATCCTTGAAAATTGATCGTTAAAAATTACGTTATTAATGAATTTAGTACGTTGTTACTATTGTCCTCCATAATTCGTAAGAACAAGAATAGAGGCATTGATACATACTATTTGATAATTTAATTTCAATTGTAAAATTACTTTTCTAAACTTGCCTAAAATTATGCTAATAGTCTAGTCAAACTAGACTTTTATTTGTGGGTACATTGAATACTATTTTATCTAGCTTGCATTTAAAGGAACTTTTCGATCCATAAACATTATTCAACATTGGCAAAGAAAAACACTTGGCGTAAATAGGTATCTATTTTTGGCAATAACAGTTTCCTCTCAGCGTGTGCAAAAAATCACAATCATGTTATAATTCAAGTTGATGTGAAAATCCCTAGGCGTAATGTATTTACCTCTCTATTTTTCTAATTGATAAAATGAGATGGGCAAATACGACAGAATAAATAACATTCAACCTTGATGAATTTGGGTTCGCTAACAATAAAGTTAAGGCCTATTGATCCGTTATTATTAACGAATTAAGTAAAATACCAAATATCATAAATAGTTAAATAACTGTGTTTCATGACAATGTAACAACTCATAAAATGGAGTCATAAATTTGTTAATTTGAGACAATTTTTAAACTAAGTAATAGAAAGTGTTACAAATCTGTCTTGATCAAGTTGCACCCTTCCTTTAATTCTAGCCATCGTCTGGTTAATAGCTAGATAAAATTCGAAAGTTGCTAACAGAATTGAAAGTAGTGCTAATTGGAGGAACAAAATAATTGCCTACTTGTTAATCAACTGTGATTCAAGGTTGATTAGGCTGCATACGAGTTAACGATGATAACGTGAATAGTATGCATGCGATGACATTTTGCGATAAAATTGATCTCATGAGCAGTCATACTTAATCTTTTAATTTTAGAGGATGACAATCAAATGAGATACCCTTGTCGGGACAGTAACACAAATTATTTTCATTTGTCTAATAATAAAAAATTATCAAGCAAAAAAAATATGTTAACGATCAGACCCTTAGACTATCAAGATGAGTGGATGTTGAGTTAATCACTAGATATAGCACAAGTCTGGCTTTTAATTTTGAAAAAAGGAAAAGGAAGAAGTTATGATAGGGGATGCATTGGTGTGAACTATGGACTGTACTAATTAAAATGATCGAGGGCAGATGTGTTGAGGGATAAGGCGTGTCTGACATATTTATAAACGTGAGATATTATTTTTTATAAAAAAATTTAAAAATAATTTTGTAATTTTATTTGTAAAATTTTATTTTTTTGGTTTTCAAAATATTGCTTCACCCTTATAATTATTTTAAGAGTTCTAGGCACTCTTAGCCCTTTAGGGAGTGGCAATGATTTCTCATAAAACTTGCAGATAATAATATCCAGCAAGTGTATCAAGAAATAATGTAATTTTACCGGTAAAATAACGGATTTATCGATCTCAAGAATTTCTACAAATTTAGGGATGTACTAAGAAATTTAAAATACACAATTTACTCTCAAGGGTTTAATCGGTTTATTTATATTACTTCTTACTCCTAATTTTTTGGGAGATTTTTATTAGGTTAAGTTGGAAAAACTAAACTAATAGTAAAACACCAAAAATAAAATTACAATATTAATTAAGACCTTACCTTAATGGGAAATCTAATGAATTAACTTCATATCTCTAATTACCCTAATTAATAGGCTCTAAACTATTGTTAATCTAAAAAATCATTTATGTGTATAATCTTGTTTACTTCAATCTACACCTGTACGATTTATAAGATACTTAGACAAGTTAAAAATCATAAGTTTAGACTAATTTAATTTTTAAATTAAATTTATTAAAAACATATTCATTAATTTATCTTCATACTTTAAGTAAGAAAATAAACTATCATATCATAATTACGATAAATATAGTAAATGATGAATAACAACTCATGAAATAAAATACAAATATGCAAAAAAGATGATCAATAATAATTAAAAATAAATAACAAGGTTGTATTGAGAATAATAAAAGAGAAGAGAAGTTTTGAGATATCTCTCTGGACTTTAAAGTTAGACCGGAGAAAAAATGAATGACTTTACATAAAATAACTCTTTTACATAAAATAAAGGTTGTAATAATTCTTTTATGTCTCAACAATCTAGGAAAACATAAACATATACTCAAAGAGATAATTTCCTAATTAAATTCAGAATAAAAATAATGATATAAATCAAGTATTGCACTTTTATCTCCCGCGGTTGACTAGTTAACAATATTACACCACTTTACGAGAAAATTCATAAACCGCTGTAAAAAAACTCGGAATTGAGTTATGTTTAAACAGTTGGAAATATAATTCAACGAACTTTCCAACCATACCAAAATCTTCTCAAGAACTTTCAAAAAATCCAACAAAGGTAAATCTTCGATTCACAAAACACTTCTAACAAACGGATGAAATCGCTTGCTAAGTAATTCGTAAAACTCGTTTCTTGACATTTCAAAGCTCAAACCAATGTCCAAACATAATGTTTATATCATATTTCACGAGAATTTGCTTATTGGCTTTAAATTATCACATTTGGCATAATAAACCAGCAATTAACATAAAAACATGTAATTCCTAAATATAACAAGTTTCATATGCTAAATTGCTATATAAATAACTTAAAAACTCAATTATGTATATTTAATTAATACAATTTCATAGTATAATAAGAAGGGTCACAAAAATTTAAGCGAAAACGTTTACTTCGTTCATTATATTTCATTAAAACCATAAGTTAGTTTTGTTTGACATGAATGGAAGAAGTGCAGATATACCCTACACAAAAATTAAAAATTAAATTTGCACATAACATTCCCACGTGGTAATGGGTTATAGGCTTTAGTGTAGTAATAGGTTATAGGCTTTAGTATTGTATTGAAAAGACCAAATCCGAGCTACAAATTTTACTGGAGATAAAACTGTGAATATTTATTCAATAATTCCATTATATCCTCTGACAGGATCTTTTGTTGTCGTTAAAATCTGTTTTATTTATTTCTCACTGGTTTTGACATCCGCGCTTTTTTCAGGAAAGTGAATATCTAACCAAAAAAAAAAAAAATGTATGCTTTGTCAATAACTTTTGGACTATATATATAAAATTTAAAAATATTTTTTTATTATACAAATTAGATTCTATTTTTATACCAAGAAGCTATATCTCACCGTAATATAATTTTTTATAGTCTTATAAAATCTTGACTCCGTCCCATTTTCAATTCCCCGTCCCTCCCAATTTCTCATTCTCTCTCTTCAAGTAAGGTTTCTAGAATTATTTTTCTTATAATTTATTAAAATTATTTTTTGGATTAATTAATATAAACAGAAAATAACTTATTATTAGTATTTTTAATTAATATAAGTAATAATAAATTATACTTAATTTATAATAATTTTGTCCTAAAAATATAATAATTTTGCAAAAAAAGAAAAAAAAATCTTATACATTACAAGAAGAAAAAATTCTGTATTGAGAGCAAATCCAACCTTTTTGCCCCCATAAAATAATGAAAATACCTATTTTAATAATGAACACCAGCTTGCATAATTCCTTGATTTATAAATTTTTAATCAAACTGAAATTTAAGTTTAAATTTGAAAAGAAGAAGGCTTCCCCACCGTGTTACAAAGTCATATTTTGCTTACGAATTTGTAGGATAATTACTAGCACTTAATTTAGTAATTTGCATTAGATTAATTAATACGAACTTAATTGATATTCATAAAGGTTGGCATGTGTATAGATAAGATGATTAATAAAGCTATTCAAGAAAAATGACCGATGGTTTGGCATCTTTGTGATATAATAAGTCAATATGCAATATAATTTTAACTACGGTTGCTAAAAACTCGTGACTGGTACTATAATACCTGTTAATGAGGCTTCATTACAATTTTTGAAAGTTAATTTGAGTTTATGCTCGCGTGATCAACAAAAATAGCAATCCTTTCATTCAAACACTTGATAAAAAAAAAATTGGATTAAAACCCAAACCAAACCACAACTACAAAAGTTAGTTTGGCTATGATAGTATATTAAAACCCATTTACTCTAACCAAAAAGCCCAAAAGTAGAAAAGAGATGAACTTAATATGAAAGTTGAATTTAATTCCAAATGTGGGATATCTCTTATTAAGAAAAAAGTTGAGCTTTATGTTATTCTTACTCTAATCGCAACAAATGTCTTTCCATATATTCGACATGTATGTGGTATTGTTTGGATAGGAAAATAATAATATCTTTGCTCATGATAATGCTCTTTACATCAATGGTATTTATATATTCCCTACTCTAGAAAATATATTGCCCACTTATGTTTCGTCTCTTTTATGTTCCAATATTACCTTTTGCTTTATCTTTTTGTCATATAAAACTGCATGGCCAAAGTCGTAAATAAGCAGGTAATACTTATTGCCAAACTTAACGGATGCATCATTACAATTTTGCATTTCTCAATGTCCTTCGGTTTTCAACTCCTATAGTAATTAATAAGCATTTTATAATTATTGAATTTCTTAATAATGTGTAATAACAATCATTAAATTACTATAGCTACAACTTGGTTTATACTTCTTCCACCTATTCAAACTTACTTCCATGAGAATACGAGAAGCCTTGTCTCCTTTCAGTTTTATTTTCTTAATAATATGCAATGTAAACCATTAATTATCTCTTCGAATCACGTTAAAATTAAGGGAGTGCTTGATGGAGATCAAAAAGGAAGATTCTGATATTTTAATTTATTTATTTATTCAAATAAGTTAGCATTTTATTTAGTTTAATTTATTTCCTTTTTTAGAAAGATTTAGTTTAATATTAGGTGATTCTCTTGAGGCCTATACATATGATATCTTTAATTGTTTCCAAAAGACTGATTGATGAATAAAAATTTGAGA
>MKEJ01055293.1:0-44925 GCA_001753735.1 Embelia ribes
TGTGACAATATGTTTAACTTAAATTTGGATATTTTATTTAAAGATTTGTAGTGCACAAATTTAAAAAGATAAGTATAATCAAACATACAAAAGTCACATTTTTTAAGATAAATAAATTGATTATTGATTGTGATGGCGGCCACGTGCGTGTTATACTGCCAGTTTATGTTAAATGTGAGTTGTGATCCAATAAGAGACGTCATTTATTTAACCAGTTACACATCTTTTCAAAAAAATAAAGCAAAAAAGTTAAAAATAAATTTCCAACTATACAGCTAATATATGAGCAAGCACGTACGTACCATCACCGGTGTACATCATCACCTTATATAAAAGCCAAAAAGAAGCGTAAATATTTATGCACTTTTTGACTTTTGTTGCGAAACTGACTTTTTACCCATATATATATATATATTACACGTCCACCTCAATTTTTGCATCAGCAAAGATTTTACCCATCTTCATTGCAAAAATACATATACAATCGACTATGAGTATGTTTAAAGTTGATGTACACAGTTCATTAAATAATTTTAATTTTAACAAAAAAAATAAGTATATTTCACCCAAATACTATTCATTAAATATTTGATTTACGTGAAGTATTTCAAAATTTAATAGGAATAAAATGAGCAAAATTGGAAAAAGTATAATAAATGCATTATTGATTTCTAAATATACTCTTAAAAAAAAATACATAAATTTCTCTAAAATAATGCTTATTTTGAAACGGAGAGAGTACATTCAAATTTTTTGGCATTTGTTTTGTAGGACTCGTATATTTATGTGCATGTATCATTCATTAAAACATTGCTTGTGTATTAATGTAAATTAACGCCGATAATGGGTACAAACTTTACTCTCTCTTCCTAGTTTTTCAAGTCTAACTTAAAATAATTTGAAACTACATTATTGCATAATTTGTAAGTGGGCTTCTAGATATTAGGTGCAAAGTGTTATACTGTTGATCTCATGGGATCATAATTGTGAAATAATATGATCTTTGGGCGAAAAACAGTTTTGTTTTCGCTGGTTATGCAACCTTAGTTGTTATTTTGCCATACATTTTGCAAAAACAAAAATATGAAAAATGTGTAGGACTCTTTTTGATGGGGAAAAAATAAAGTGTGCAGATTTTATTTGCTCTTTTAGCTGCACTTGGAGAAAAAAATACGTGGGAGTTAAAAAGGTTGAAATTGCACACTTGTATTTTAGTTTATTCATTTTATCTAACTTCATTATAAAATTACGAATCTCATAAAAGTTTCTTCATTTTTCTATTCCAAAAGATCATTTGTGACTAATAAAAAATACATTGTTTTTTACATATTTAAAGATACAGAAAGATAAATAAATAATTTATTAAATTGAAAGTCATAAAGGCATTACTAACAAAATTGCATAAATTATTATTAAAATTAAAATTTTAAATTCAAAATATTTTTCAAATAAAGATGTATGGCCAATATATGTTTCATATAAAAAAATTTACTTATATGCATACAATTATTGTTTGCCATTTTTTTTTCTTTAAGTTCCTGAAAATATAAAGTAGTATTTATTTGTAAATTTGTATTTTACAGATAAATAAATTTGAATAACTTTTACAAATTTGTATTTTATGATCATGCATGACGGTCCCAAAATCACAACCAATCCCAAAACAATTCCAAAATTAACTTTTTATTGTCCTTTTTTTTTTAAATGGTGAATCCAGTGTTGACCAAACTCCGGACTTGTATTCAAAATTCACTCAAGACTAATATATATATCGACCGGAAAAAATAGTCGAAAATATAGCTCGAAATACAATCTCGATTACGAGTAGAAAAAGAAGTAAAGGTTGAGTCAACAAACTACAATATATGTTTATGTAGCTAATCATTTGACATAGAACTACATTATGATTGGCTATAATAATCTATCACATACAACTCCCATATACTTAAAATGCGTTCCCTTGATCAATTCTGATAACGACAGATTCTAAAAAGGGAATATTTATTTATTTATCATATATATATATATATATAAATATTTCAGCTATTTGCTAGATAGTCAAAAGTTAGTGCGTACTGTAATTTTATATATGTGAAGGAGAAAATATAGGGTTGGAGAATTTTGAGGACTTGAGAGTTGAGAAAAAAGAGGCAAGTTAGAAACTACCAAACAACCGGAAATACAAAAATGTATCAAATGGGAATAAATATATATAATGTAAGTATTTCTTAAATTTAATAATTCAGAGGACATTTTTTACGGGGATCCTGAATTATTCTATTCTTCTTTGGAGAATAATATAAAAAGGTAAAAAAATTATCCCGAATATAACTTCGTGCTTTTTGTAGATACCGAAACATACCATAATATCATGGGGTAGATTTTTCAGAATAACATTTCTTTAAAAATTAATATCAATACGAGAGAAAGAAAAAGGTTAATAAACAAACAGAACAAAGTTGTACGCATTGGGCTTACCTAAAATAATAGAGTCCGGCCCATCCATGAGATGAGTATTGGAAAAACAAAATAAATAAATATTTAATTAATCTTACTACTAGTTGAAGCTTTTAATAAAAACAACTTAATAATTTTTTAGTCCCATATAGGTGTCATTTCACACAAAAAAACAAAAAGAAAATACTCCTTTACAAAGATGTACAAATTAATATGACTGGTGGATTTAATACGTGCAAAGTAAAATTGTCCAATGTTTAAAAACCTCAGAAGAATTATTTGACTTATGAAAAATGATTACATACACTGAAGATGTTTCAAAAACTAATCACTTATTGGTAAATTAATCTAACGGATGTCATAATTCTTTTTGTAGTTCACAGCATTGAGTTTGTTGAAGATAAATCAATCATTTCTCTGTGTATAATGATGCTCTGCCAAGTTTACAAATAATTTACCAGGAAAAAATAAAAGGTATATCTATAAATCTAATAAATTGCAATCCAGTTCTATGTGTATCACGATTTGACAACATTAATTACAAATATATAATTTACTAATTTAGGGAGAAAAGATAAAAAGTATGTCCTTATCATTAACAATTGCAGTATAATTTAATTTATTTCTATGTATACTAGATTTTGGCAAATTACAAATATATACCAACACATAGCAAAATGAAAAACATAGGCCATTGTCGCTACCAATTCAAAGTTTCTAACATATTATTACTCCAATATTGCACATATAAATAATGTATGAAATTCACGTGGAATTGTGGTGCTTTAAATTCATATAAAAAATGAAATGATAAATGTACAAAGTAGTATTTTGTTGTACAGAGAAATATGGAGGTCCCATTTAAGTTTTTGTTTGTATTCTCAACTGCTATATATAATACTATAAGCAATATCAGCTCTGAGCATTGAGCTGTGAGAATCTTTCATATATAAATAGCATTGCTCAAAAAATTGTGTCCCTTCTATCATTGCTCAGATCACAAAAGATGGGATCAAATGACCCAAATGCACCTTATCCGGACCACCACTCCGACAACGACCTTCCTAGCGGTGACTGGGTGGCGTACAGCGGTCCACTGAATGGGTTCAGTGGGCCACTGTCCTCCAAACGAGGTGGCGGTGGACGGAGGAGCCCCAGGTTCAACCTCCCGGACACCTCCACCTCGTCAGGCACTGGAGATGACCAGGCATACGTGGAGATCACGCTCGATGTGCATGATGACACGGTGGCGGTGCACAGCGTGAAGGCTGCTGGTGGGGGTGAGATCGAGGACCCCGAGCTGACTCTGCTGGCGAAAGGTCTCGAGAAGAGGAAATCGTTCGTTAAAAATGCTTCGTTCAAGATCAAACAGGTGATTTCGAGCTTCTTTTTATTGAACATATGTGATACGGATACAACTACATTTGAACAAATTTTTTTCTGATTAAAGAATCTCTTTCTAAATTTTCTAGAACAATAAGGAAATTCTTTAGAATAAATACTTGAAAATTTTTCAATAACTTTTTTTTTTCTCTCAAAATATTGTAGGTGTCACATGAGTTTAAGAAATTGGCTTCGTTCTCGAGGTATGGGAACCAGGGGCGATTCGATAGGACCAAGTCGGCTGCAGCACATGCTCTGAAGGGGCTCAAGTTTATTAGCAAGACTGATGGCGGTGCTGGCTGGGCTGCAGTCGAGAGGCGGTTTGATGATCTAACCACCGGTTCGAGTAACGGATTGCTTCATCGCTCGGATTTCGGTGAATGCATAGGTAATTTCAATTGTCTTGAAGAAAAATTTACAACCAAATTTTCATCATTTTCAGTTTGTTCTTTTACCACTTCAATATGTATAATTGTAGTAGAAATTTACTTTCTATTAATATATTTTATTTTCTAATTTTTTTCCCCCCTATTTAGGGATGAATAAGGATTCGAAGGAATTTGCATTGGAGCTATTCGATGCATTAGCACGAAGGAGGAACATAATGAACGAATCGATCAACAAGGCACAGTTAATGGAGTTTTGGGACCAAATCTCTGATCAAAGCTTCGATTCTCGGCTTCAAACTTTCTTTGACATGCAAGTAACACGTTAATCCTGAATTCGAATTGAGTAATGTTAAATAAAAAGTAAAAAAGATAATATATTTATTATCATTCATCAAAAAACTTCACCACATTATTCTAATATTATATACTACTGTTTTTTTTTTTTGGCTTTTTTATGTGAAAACAATATTTTGTTGTTGGAGTTAATGGCAATATCACGATCATGTTGTAATATAATATCATGCAATGATAAACTGCAAAAATTTAATTAAATAAATGGATTAAATGACAGGGTTGATAAAGACGCAGATGGGAATATCACTGAAGAAGAAGTCAGAGAGGTATGTCCAAAAACTACCTAATTGATAGTCCCAGTATATATTTCTAATTATATTCCAAAAACAAAAATATTTTTATATATATACTATACTAATTTCATTAGCAACACTTAAAAAGAATATGCCTTTATCCGTTCTGAATAATAAATATTTATTTTATATTTTTATTGCAGTTTATGACTGGGAATGATGTGACTGAACTTACATCTTGTAAACAAAAATTTACTGCACTCTCAATTAATTAAAATTAACTAGTGCTTATGTAACTTTGCCAAGCAATTTCATAATGTTTTTTGTTGTAATTTCGGGTATTTAGTCACCAATAACTAATATTAATTTTTTTTCAGTTTGATTTAATTGGAAAATGGATTTCGGAACCTTAATTAACAATTTCCTATTTCCAGGACGAGTAATTTTAAACTGCTATTTTAATTTTTTTTAACAGATCATAAGTCTGAGTGCCTCGGCCAACAAGTTGTCTAATATACAGAAACAGGCCGATGAATATGCGGCATTGATCATGGAAGAGTTGGATCCAGATAACCTTGGCTACATCATGGTATATATATATATTATGCCACTACATACATACTTATAATTATAGTCCGGGGCTGCAGTACAATTTCAAGCTATTAAATAAAATAAACATAATTCTGTTCAAAAAATAAATAGAAAAAAGTTGTTTAATCTAAAATTTTTTATTCTTTTATCCAACGAACGGAAGTAGGATTGCAACCATTGTAGTCCATTACCCCCAGTTTTGGCTTTTAATTGAAAATTTTCAAGTGCTTTTTAAAAAAAATTTGGTGCCTCAAAAGTAAACAAAACAACACACTTTGCCCCCTAACTTAAAGAAATAACAACTTTATACCCTTATTTCTACAACTTTCATATTTGCTTGGAAAAACAGATAGAGAACCTGGAAACGCTATTATTGCAAGCCCCCACACAGACAACACGAGGTGGCGATAGCCAGAACCTGAGCCAGATGCTGAGCCAAAAGCTGAAGCCCACGCTAGAACTCAACCCGATAAGGAGGTCTTACCGTGACGCTAAGTACTTCTTGCTAGATAACTGGCAACGAGTGTGGGTGATGGCCCTGTGGATAGCCATTATGATCGGACTATTCGTATGGAAGTTTATTCAATACAGGAACAGAGCCGCGTATGATGTGATGGGCAACTGCGTCTGTATGGCAAAGGGTGCAGCCGAGACACTTAAGCTGAATATGGCGCTGATTTTGCTTCCTGTTTGTAGAAATACGATCACTTGGCTTAGGAATAAGACCAAGTTGGGAATGGCGGTTCCATTTGACGACAACCTAAATTTTCATAAAGTAAGGCTAAAATTGCACTGAGATTTCCATATATCTATCAGGCTAAAATTATAACATAATATCTCTACCGGCCAAAAATAACGAACTTTTGATCCAACAACCAACAAGTTCAGTGTAACTGTTGAACTAAATCCGAAAATTGATTAAGGTTTCTTCCAGTGAGACTGACATGTTAAAAGCTGATAACTACACTTATAAACATTGATGTTATATTTTCAGGTGATAGCAGTGGCGATTGCAATTGGAGTAGGAATACACGTGATATTTCACTTAACGTGCGACTTTCCTCGCCTTCTTGGTGCTAGTCCTGAAAAATATGCACCGATGGAGCAGTATTTTGGGAAACAGCCTTCAAGCTATTGGCATTTCGTCAAGAGCTTTGAGGGGGTAAGTGGGATTATAATGGTGGTTTTAATGGCTATTGCTTTTACACTGGCAACGCCGTGGTTTCGCAGGAGCAGACTAAATTTACCGAAGTTTTTTAAGAAGCTTACGGGTTTCAACGCCTTCTGGTATTCACACCACCTTTTTGTCATCGTCTATGCCCTCTTACTTGCTCACGGTATCAAGCTTTACCTCAACCGCAAATGGTACGAGAAAACGGTCAGTACCTAACATATGCATATATCTATATACAAATAAAATATAGGAATATGATTATATTGATATGATATTGACTAAATTTTGTTACACCAGACCTGGATGTATGTCGCAGTTCCAATGATGCTCTACGGTTGCGAGAGATTAGTCAGGTTATTTAGGTCCAGCATTGAGCCCGTAAAGATTTTGAAGGTAGGTAGTTGACGGTATTAAGTGGTAGATAATTTACCATTTTGGTTAGAGTCGAAACTCGTTATTTACTGTTAGGTTTCGTGTTTGAAGGTGGCCGTTTATCCTGGAAATGTGTTGGCACTTCACATGTCAAAGCCTCATGGTTTTAGATACAAGAGTGGGCAATACATGTTCGTGAATTGTGCAGCTGTATCACCATTTGAATGGTAAATACCCCCACTGTGCAAAATTAAAGTTCTATAGGGTTTTTATAATTTGATAAATTTACTAGATTATTGTTCTGTCATATATTGCCAGGCACCCGTTCTCCATCACTTCTGCTCCCGGAGACAACCACCTAAGCGTTCATATCCGAACCCTTGGTGACTGGACACAACAACTGAAGACCGTGTTCTCACAGGTAAGGTTTCTTCAAAACCGGCAATTCTTTTAGTCGTTTCAACAATTAGTCATGACAAATTGACTCAATTTTGTCAAGAATTTAGGTGGTTTGTTGTGAATCGAAACTAACCCATTCTTGAATTTGGGTATATTAGGTGTGCCAACCGCCACCTACCGGGAAAAGTGGACTCCTCAGAGCAGACTACTGTCAAGGAGTAAGCAACCCCAAGTAAGAGATTTTTAATTTCGAACTCATAACCCAAATTTAGAAATTAACCAGTTCAGCAATCATATATAGTTAGGAGAAGAAAATAAAAAACATGATGCCATGGGTGTCAAATTTCACATCGTGGACAATGACATGTAACAAAAATATGACATCAAATCTTACTGATAGGAAGTCACAAAAATTGCATTCTACCATAGATATAAACAAATAATCTTTCTTTCTTTCTTTTTTTTTTTTGGTAAAACCACATCATTTAGATTAAGGAGAAAATTGTAATTATAAAGGATTATCTATTTTTTACAGCTTCCCAAAGGTGTTGATTGATGGACCATACGGGGCACCAGCGCAAGATTACAAGAAATACGACGTGGTTTTACTAGTTGGTTTAGGAATTGGGGCGACGCCCATGATCAGCATCGTGAAGGATATAGTAAACAACATGAAAGCAAAGGAAGACGAAGAAAGCGCTTTGAAAAATGGAACATCTTGCAGCACTTTTGCGAATTCGGCAAGCCCCCTAGCAGCAACATATAGGAGGAAATCAGGGTCCGGAGGTATGAGCAATTTCAGGACAAGGAGAGCTTATTTTTATTGGGTCACAAGAGAACAAGGATCGTTCGACTGGTTCAAGGGGATTATGAACGAGGTCGCGGAGTTAGACCATAAGGGAGTGATCGAAATGCACAATTATTGCACAAGTGTTTACGAGGAAGGAGATGCAAGATCTGCTCTTATCACAATGCTTCAGTCTCTAAACCATGCTAAAAATGGGGTTGACATTGTTTCCGGTACACGTGTGAAATCCCACTTCGCTAAGCCTGATTGGCGAAGAGTTTACAAGCAAGTCGCTCTAAATCATGAACATTCCCGAATTGGTGAGTGTCACAAATTCACTGCTATTATCTATAATTTTGCATGCAATCTTATTAATGCTATATTAGTGAAGCTGCATTGACTAAGCAAAAGAACTGAACTCGAATAAATGAAACCTTTGCAGCCTAATCATAATGTCATTATCTTAACTTAGGCATCTACATACATATATTGCCTCATTCCGTCACCTTCTTGCAAACATATTCATATATCATAATGCTATTATTTTGTTGCCTTTTTTTGTCTGTAGCCATCTTTGTTTACAGTCTGGCATTTCTTTTCCATTTTGTCATCTTCTTGAAGATAAAATCATACATCATATTCTTAGGCAAATTTTATTGATACTGATCATATGAAAACTAATGATTTGTCACCTGCCGAATAATTTAGTAATATTAGTAAATCAAATTGAAACCAATTCACTGACGCTTTTGTCGATTAATATTTGTTGCATATTCGCTTCTAGAAGGCCGTTTGACTATCCTGCCCAATTTCTTCAATATATATTTTCCTGCAATTATTCACCGGTGATATTTTACTATTTAAAGACCATATTTCATGGTATCATACTATTGACAAGGCATATATAATCACACAATAACACAAAAGTCAACAAGGAAGTTTGTCTTTGGGTTTGTTAATTTCTTGTCTGTGTGACAAATGCAGGGGTGTTTTATTGTGGGGCACCAGCACTAACGAAAGAGCTAAGACAACTGGCACATGATTTTTCGCACAGAACCTCCACCAAATTTGATTTTCACAAAGAAAATTTTTGACACACCACTATGAAATGAGATGATGAGGAGAAGACTTCATGTACAGCCCTTATAATTGATTTTTTCCCTGTTCATTTATTTACAATTATTCATATAGTAGTGGCAAACCACAAATGGTGCCTAAAGATATAGATATTTATTGAGGCCGAAGATAGTGGAAGTAATCCTATTTTGGACCACTCAACATGTAAATTAGGTGGAAGCTGCTATCCGCGTGGGAATATAGATTATAGAATTTAAATTAGAGAAATAGATAATGGTGAGGACAAAGGAGAATTCCCAACCACCACCAACTATGTGATGTTGAGATTTGTATATGTTCTATGCGTATGAGATTGACTATGTGGATTTTGTATGTGACTATGAGAATTTCCTGTTGAATTGCACTTAGGCGCTGAATGTGCCTTAATACGATCGATTTCCTTCTAAACAGATGAATAATACAAGTCGGTAACAGGCTGACACTAATGCTAGTTACGAGCACTAATGCTAGCTACGAGGTGTGTACCATCCCCTTGAGCTTTGTCAAAAGCGGAGCAAGGTCATTATGTTCGTTATCTTCAAATAAATCAGACGTAACCCCAGTTCTACACAGAATTAGTACACACTTGAGGCACCACCGTGGTACTAGTATACTCGATCCAAGAGTTCGGAATCTCTCTCTAAAGAAAGAAATAGGCAGTGGACACACTGGCATATGACCTCAAAGTTGAGACATGACAGGTTGCACGTTTGGCAAGGTACTGTGACCAGTCAGAAGTTGGCATTTGTTCAACAGAGTTGTTTCGAAAAAGTTGCTCCTGGGCCAAGGCACCACAAGTGGTGTATGTATATTTTCCATAGCTTAGAAAGGGCTACAAGTGGATATGGTTCGTGTACCGATCTGCTAACAATTGGATATCAGAAAATGCTAATGTAAAAGAGGGGAGTATAAATTCTACCTAAGGATGTAACAATTTCAACTTTCAATCTCTATACAAATCCACTATTGTTGGTTTTCCAACAAGATAATTCTTTTGAGGCGAATACAGAAAAAGATGAGTCTACTTAATCCGAAAAAGGAAAAGACCAGCTTCATTGAATTTCAACTTTTTTCCTGTATTACGAAACTAATGAATTCAAAATCAGTCGTTGTAGGTCATCGTTCTTCCACAGAATTTATGGATCTTATGATAGAAAATAGGGGAAATGTTTCAGAAAGCAATAAAGGCAGACCACACCGTCTAATAGACTAACAGATATTTACTTATCATGCGAAGGTAACTACTAAGCAACTTACCCTTCTCCATAACTACGGAAGTTGGTTGGCATTAAAATTGCAAAATCACATTCTTTACAGACATTCAAAACCGAGGAAAAAAAAAGGTCCAAAGTTTTTGCTTAAACTTTCACTTTGAATAGTGCCTTATCGCATTCTTTACAGACATTTAAACCAAGGAAAATAAAAGGTCCAAAGTTTTTGCTTAAACTTTCACTTTGAATAGTGCCTTATGGATAACTTTGTTGCCAATGCAAACATGAAATATTATGCATACTACGCTACAACTGTGACAACAAAGACAATTTATTTAAGGATCTTGCTAACAAGTACCCAAGGGTGCATGATAAGAATGTATAATCTGGCTATACAAAATACAGAACCAGCTTGCCAACTTTGTGAGAAGTACATGATCTCAAAAATCAAATTTGCAAGTACAAACAGACAAACAAAACTTGTCAAGAGTCCTTATGGCACACTTAATCATATTAGTTTAATAGCAAAAACAAGTAGAGAAAGATCTTACTAACCTCGTAAAAATGTCCCAGCAGACTATCTCGGACCTCCCTGTACCCAAATCCATTCATTTTTGCTTTTTCTTAGTCCTCTGGAAATTGGGTTTCATTGGCTGACTCGACTGAGTGCCCTGTTCTGAACCATGTACTGGTGGAAATGGGACCAGAGGTGCTTTCGTTGGCGCACACAAATCTGGATTAACTGTGGCAGTGCTTTTAACAGTAGGTGACTTTCTTTTTAACTGCCTCGGGACCTCTAGCCTCTCTAATATCCTTGATGTTTTCTCATCTATTTTTCTACTACAATCTTGGGATGATAGAACAACTTTATCCAACTTGGGTTTAGGAACAAATGTAGGAGAACTTATTTTGGGGGCTTCACAAATAACTAGCTGTTCCCATTCCTCGGTTATGCGATCAGAGACTTGGTTCTGTGTTATGTGAACAACATTTGGAGTTGGATTTGGTGGTGCTGAGTAATCAGAAAAACCATCCTGAAATGCATCCGGCTCAATGTCAACATCTTTCAACATGGGGCTTGCTGACCTGAAAATCAATTTATCCAAAATGAGTTAGACTGGCATACAAAAGAAATACACCAACCACTCACATCGTGAATTGAGCTGGATTCTTTATTTTTTCCCAGGGAGGGGGGTAAAGTGAACAAATCTTGTTGCATTTTAGTGCAAGTGGATATCATGGCTGGTGGAATATAATCAACAACTTAAAAACCAAAACATATCAAGCTTTAAGTTGTTTCATTATACATGACCAACTTATAGAACAGAATTTCAGTAGATCAAAACTCAATACCTTGAAGTATCCCTATGTATCTAGAGTAATTAAAATCTGGAAGAGTCCACCAAGTACATAACACATACAATACATGTTTTATGTGTCCTTTTCAGGGACATTCCCACAAGCAAAGCTGGTTTGCCATATAATAAAACCACTTGATGGGAATTGAGTAAGGAACGGAATATTAACATCTGGATCTGTTTTGTTGTGGATCAAAATTAACTTGCAAATTATTTAGATCATCTAAAAGCCAGCTACATCAGCCAGTGTATAGACTAATAGAAGTCAAAATAATGTTACTTGATACCCTTCTCCTCGGGATCAAAAGACCAAGTTGGTTTCTCAACAAACTAATCAACCAAACAAGATTAGGAAAAAATCACCGGGCATGCATAGACCACGAAATTTGACAACACTAAGACTCAGTGCCTTATCAGCTAAATAAAGTGAAAGTATTCTTTTAATGGTATAGCAGTAAGAAACAGAAGATGAATGAAGTACCCAGGTTGTACGCTCTTTTTCACGAGCACATTCAGTTTATGATGGAAACCTCTTTCATGCAGAGATGGGTTGTAGTCCCTCTCTTCCATCTGTAAATTAACCATAAATTGCCATTTAAGAGTGAAGAAGTTGACAAAACTATGTCACCAAAAAGAATTTAGCAAGTTGTGAAGCTACTCTTTCCAGACCTACTATAATGCAAGTAACTCACGAATTTAAGATCAACTACATTACTTTTCTATTACCTATATATGGCAAATTAACATCTGTATGCACAAAATTCACCTTACAAAAGGAAATAGGGAAAATATATAGGTATCGCCATCATTTAGAAAAAGAGAAGAAGCTCTAATGAGTAGCAGCAAACCTTTAGCAAAGAGGCTAAAACTGGTTTTTCTATCTCGTTTGTTGCTGAAGAACTCATTAGTTGACTAACATCTGGGAAAGGCAAAGTTTCTTCAGATCCTGCTAGTCGCTGCATTTCAGCAAACATTTGGTAAAATAACAAAGAATGACATATATGTGCGAGGGGCCACAGGAAGTGAACAAGACAAGTAAAAAGAAGAGAGGTTACTTCTTGACAGATTAAATTTCACAACCAACACTACATCCTTAATTTTATCATCTGCCCATCACCAGCTTCTGGTAAGCTTTGGAGAAGCAGAGATACGAGAAGGGATATAAAATCAACTTATGAGTGGTGCCACATCATCAAACAGTGGGATTAATATGTATTTTTAAGCCACACTACGTTCATTACACACAGTAAAGTTAATCCCATATGTGAAACAAGTAAAAATTTGTGGGGAAAGTCTAACTGCTAATGTGAATTCCTAGGAAAAATTAACTCTTGATCTGTAGCTCTATCACTTGCATGGTGGCTGAACCAACAAGACAGTTTGCCATGTCAAATACGTAGGAAGAATCATTCAATGGAAGGTCAAAATGACAACTGAACTCACTAGAAGTAAAGAGAAATACACCCCAAATACAAGGCAGAGAAATTACCCTGAGAAGCATCTGCCCCTTCTCTGAAGGCTGAAGAATGTAATAACACTGGAAAATAGCCTCCATTTTAGTCTCTATATTGCACTTTGATGAGCAAACCAACCCTTGATCAAGGGAATGTAGAGCAGAGCAAAGCCCCTGAAAAACTGACAAACCAAAGTTGCAGATTGGAATAAATGTCTTTTCTTAATATTAGAATATTCAGGACTTCAGCCACAACATTCACTTTTTCAAAACAAATCGTCACAAATAAAACCATTGGATTAGCTGGCCTTTACTACCGACAGATCTTCTTATACATAAAAGTTGCCACCTCCAACTATATTCGCTCTAATTGCAACATTGGTTCGCACAATTGCCTGATATATGTCCCATTAATTAGGATTTTAAAATAACAAAGCTTACTATAATAGAAATTATTAAAATTATATACACATATATTATCAACTTACTATAATAGAAATTATAAAATTAAATTTCCTAATCAACATTATTTTTTTAAAATATTATCATAATAAGATTTTCACATACCTAAAATTAACCTAAATAGAAATTCATTTTTCATAAAAACATTATAATAGTATAAATTCTACAAAATCCGATCTGTTATAAAATTATAAATAATTGGAAAAAAAAATACAAGATGTCATCAAAAAATAAAATAATTAAAACTAACTTTATCAAATAATTAAAATTAATATGATATAAAACAGAACATAATACACACAAACTGAGCATCAAGCAGGCTGCAGTCTAGTTAAGATTAAAAGGTGAAATGGTGTAACAAAAAAAGATTCCCAAATCAATGTTGATGATTCAAACCACAATCCAATACAAAGTTACCAACGCACCTTGAGTGTTCAGCTCTGACTTATCAACATTGTCCAAATCACAAAAAGCTGATGGAGATACAATGAAAGAAGTGCCCAAAAGAACAGCTGTGCAAAACCAGGAAGAGTAAGGAATGCATGCAGAACTTCACCACCACATGAAAAATATGAATATGGAAGTAATAGAAGAAGTAAAAGAAAAGAAAGAGCTTGGCTGGAAAATAATAAATAAATACGCTGTGAACCTTTAGATTGTCTTCGAGTTCAGATACCTTGTCTAGTGCTCTCAGCAAACAATGGCAAAAAAGTTCTACGACCACAATAAAGAGTAGCCTTAAGGACAAAAGTGAAAAGACTACAATATTATTGGACAGTATTGTACATTAATATTTCTTCATCCTTCCATCATAGAAGATATTACTCTAAAGTGATACTAGTAATTCGTGTGCAGTATATCCCAGAACTAGGTTCAATTAAATTAAGGGGTGCACACTTCATGCCAGCTCATTTAGGTGCGTGGAGTTAAAGAACAAGTTTAAAATAGTCCTCTGCAGGTGAAAATTAGCTTATTAGGTCATAACAGTACAACTTCTGATTCAGAGTGTAGCAGGAGGTATCAGATCAATTGGTTGGGAAACACAATAATGAAAAGACCTCATAGTTCAAACATATTTTCTGCAGCGAGAGAATTTCGAAACAGGAAACCTTTTGATCCTTCAGAATTACCTTCACTTAGGGACCCCAAGCTAGTTCTTTCGATTACATTGAGATCAACGGGTTGGGAAACATATTGGAGCTTCCTATAGTTTCCAAATGTGGGCAAAAGCAGAACTGTTTGTTTTCCCACCTTTAAAGAATTCTCAACCAGATTATATGGTTCCAGATCATTTCCAGTGATAGGACAGGAAGAGAACTGCTTGTGTTTGTAAGCTGTAGCTTCATCTAATGGAATGCCATGACACCTGCATGTCTAGTAGTCATGGTACCAAGGATTACTCATTGGTTGCAATGCTCCACTTCCAAAAACAAATGAGGGCAGGTAGACAGTAACAATAAGGTACTATCAATCTGACAATATCTCAAGGCATGGGATGTCATTATGCTGATATAGAAGCATTGGAAATCAATGATGCAAAAAGGATTCAGGAAAACTACCACTGAGTATGAATTTAGCAGTTTAACCAAACTGCTTTTGCAAATTGCAAACAAAATAACAAATTTATTTTGGATAAAACATGCACGTGATCAAACATTGTGGTCCTAATTTTTATAATATATATGCTCTTCAAACTAAATCAGTAGTGCCACAAACACCAGCAGCTGACTGTAATTTCTGAAAAGCAACAATTTAAAGGAAAGAAATATCATTTGCTTTTAAATTACAAAAGTGTATTGGATATCAAGTATCATTGATTCCCACAGTTGTAAAGAACTAAGGAATGTAAAAAACGTATTCAAACCTACATAAAGATGAAGTGAAGTAAATTTGTAAAAAAGTCTCCACAATAAAGTCCCAGGAAGTAACTAGAATCGCATTCTCCATTGTTTTCTGGGTCAAATATATTCTCGACAACAAAGGAACAAAAGACAGTGGACAACTTCACATTGAATAACGTTATTATTGACCCTGTATTGGTGAACAAGAAACTGATGCCGAGGGACGACCTGAATTGCTAAAAGATTTCATGATCAATCAGTGTGATATTGCAACATAATTACAGCGGCGCACAATTTGGGAAGTAAAGTACCTGACAGTGACTGAAACCATCAATCAAGGGAGTGGCAGATGCAGACAACGTGCAGGATACATGGTTCACAGTTCCAAATATGTTGTTCTTGAAGATGAAACGAGCTTGCAATGGTTCATCCATGTCATCCTTCAAGTCCTGAAGCCATCTTTTTACCAAGCCACATAGTACTTGTGGGTCTGTAAATTTGTGTTTATCACTTATCAGTACTAAGTGTGCACTGGTTTCTTACTTTCCCACTTAAGAGGGCTCTTATAAATGCTGTATGCAAAAAATGTTACCTACTCCGTATGAATCCAGATAAATATACTTGGTCCCATTGGACCAACACAGTTGTGGGAAGCATGAATGAAGGTATTGATGTGCGGGCTCAGCTACAAATTGAGAACAGGGCAATGCAGTACCACGCTCTCCCTTTCCAGTTGTTAACTTGGTATTCAACAATCATTATTCCCATGTAGCATGCAATGCAATATATGGTACTAAAGACATTGGTTTTGAAGCATGATTTTCCCTGCATGCACTGTGTCTAACCAAAGTTCCAAAGGAGATCATGAGATTCATGCCATCCCGACCCAATTACCGGGGTTATTGTTTTACCAAAGAAGGCAAGATTTGGTATACTGCATTTTGCATCTTATGATTGTTATCCCATGCTGTTTATATGCTTGTAATTCAAACAAAGCCTCTCTGCCATAACTACACAAACATTGTTTTAATAGGACACTATGAAGAATACTGCTGTGTTAAGTACTTAATCCGTCTAATAAAAACAAATAAATATTATCCAATGAGCATACCTGTGTTGTTAATAAACAAAAAAAAAAAAAAAAACTCCACCGAAATTAGAATCTTAGCCAAATAATGAGATGTCAATGTTTTATTGTCTCTTCAACAAGAGGTGCTTTTACCATCATCAAAATAATGTAATTCATGATTCGAGATACTTAACCTGGCAGATAGGTGTGAAATGAACAATTCTCCAGGTCATTAATCTGCTTCACAAAATTGTTGATGTTTTCTGATAGGTCGACAAGATGGCTTGAATTTGGCTCCAATAGTAAAAACTCAATTGAAACACATTTGTCTGCTGCATCCTATCGAGAGAAATCCAAGTATAGCAACTTATTTTGGTCAGGCGCAAGTAGTGCAAGATTTACACTACAATTTAAAATTGTGCTGAAATTGCTTGCTTACCATGAGAATGTCCTTGACGGGATCTAAATCTTCAGGTACACATGAGCTTATCAAAATAACTTTCTTTGCAATATCTTTCTCATGACCACCCCATTTATACAAAACTTCACTGTTGAGAAAGGAAGCGAATTTCATATCTGTTCCATAATCAGTGATCAAATGGATTAAAAAATGGAGGCATACTTAAATAACTTGTGTGCACATGTGTTTTGTGCAAGCATAGTTACCAGAAGTAGAAAGAGCTCCGGAGTCATTGATCTTAGGCGAAAAGGCATCAGTAGGCAAAGAGTTAACAGCATGGTGGAACTTCCGAAGATTGAATTCTTCATGAGGCGCATATACAACCTCCAGCCGCTTGCATTATGGAAGAGGTCAAGTTTTCATCAATTTTAACTTGTCATATCATGAATAAATTGACATTGCAATTTAAGCAGACATCAAATCCTAAATTTGGCCCAAATTCTATGCTTTCTTTCATGGTCTTACTAGATTCTTTAAAATCAAATCGGTAACCACAATATTAACTATAAAAATTATAAGCAATTATAAATAACGTTAATGGAATTTTCAGTTCATTGCATTATGATGTGGATCTTATTTCTCAGGCCCATAACACAACAATAAGAACAATACACAATCATTAAAAATAAAAAAAACCCAATTTTCGGGGCAATCTGATGCAGGCAACACCTCAGAAGTGCTACACAAACGTAATCACGTATATACAAAATCTACTTGGCATCTAATTGGGAAGCTTTGGTTGACTTACAGAGAAACAAAGTCCTCAAAATTGCAGAATTACCCATGGATCGTCATCATATACATACATAATTATGTGTTTTTAGCAATTTTCAATTTGTTTGTATTATCATCGGATCCACTTGAATCAAGTTATCAATCACACAAGGCACTGAAACAAATTGGCTACTAAATTATAAGCATAACACACCTCATCAGAACAAGAACTTCGATGCGTGATGATATAACACAGGCCAATTCGATCACCTAGGAAACGCAACCTTGATTTATCCCCAGTAGAAGCCGAAACAGCATAAAAATTTGCAAGCTGAAGCAGCGACTATCAAGAGCATACATTAATTTGGTTAAAGTCATCTACAGAATCATAAACATTATCACAAAACTTAATTGTAATCGGATCAAGAACAATCAGTAAAACTTCAAGAATCTATGCGTGTGTATCAGTATATGAATACAAATACATATGATCCATCAATTTTTCGTAAATTTGGTTAAAATCATACAGGGAATCATAAACGTTATCACAAAACCTAATTGTAATTGCATCAAGAACTATCAGACGAACTTCGAGAATGAATGTATGCGCATATATCAGCATATGCATAAAAATACATATGATCCATCAATTTTTTGTAAATTTTGTTAAAATAGTTTAGAGAATCATAAGCATTATCACAAAACCTAATTGTAATCGCAGCAAGAACAATCAGCCGAACGTCAAGAATGTACATATGTAATATGTATATAAATATATATAATCCATCAATTTTTAGTTAATTTGGTAATATCGTTCAGAGAATCATAAACATTATTAAAAAACCTAATCAAATCATAAACATGATCACAAAACCTAATGCACTTTCAAGAACAATTAGTCCGACTTCATGAATGTATATGTATGATTGTATGTATACGTATATACATGCAGTTCATCAGTTTTTCGTTGCCTAGCGATCAATTGTAATTGCACTACAAGAAAAAACGGAATAAACTCAATTACTTATATATATCTACGTATGTATAATCACATGCAAAGAACATTAATGTATATATTTAATCAATTCTTCGTTGAATAACGAGTAAATATATCGACTTGTGTGTATATATTACCTGTTTTAGGTATCGAATCGATGAAGGCGACAGGTTCCGTATATCTAATACGAAACAGAGCATCACCATCTCTCTCCAACTCTCTCTCTCTCTCTCTCTCTCTGTAAAAGTTTGTTTGCGCTACTTGGCGCGGAAGATCTGTGAGATCAGATATTTAAAGCATCGTCGAAATGGCTTTGCTGTCAATACAAGAATTCTTTTTTGCTGTAATGTACATAATTCTTTTAACTGAATTACGCGGGCAAGATTATAAAATTAAGGGTAATTTGCTATAATTAATATTAATTGAAATAAATTTAAATTGTTCACAATTTATAATTATTTGTTCGGAAAAGACAGTGATTCTAGTAAATTAGAATAAAAAAAAAATCCCCAAATATGTAGCACTGCAAGTTTATCTCAAAAGAACACTCAAATAAAAAACAACACATAATTTTTATTCCATTTGACTACGTCTAATGTGCCACCAATTTGAAAGTGCTATTACTATATGAGATATTGCTACAATTACAGAGAAAAATAAATTTATATTGATGGTACAATCTTAAATAAATAAATGTCAAGAAGTAAAAATTTGTTTCCAGTATTTTCGATCTTCATAATTTCCAAAAGATTCAAGTTAATAATATATTTTAAAATTAATAACAAGTTATGAACTATTCATAAACAGGCTCCACCTTGAATTAGAGTCCTATGGTTCATGCCCAAATGATAAAATTAAGGCTCATTAACTAAAGGAATTCAACTCAAATAGATTTTTTAAATTGTCATGCCGAGCTTAAATACGTGAGATCTCGATTCAATTCGACTTATTTAGAATTTACTTTGCATCTTGAATGAAAATGATTATTAGATGTTTAGCAACTTGGATTTTCCAAAGACGTCAAAGTAATAATAAAAAGTGTTGCAATGATAAAATAAATTACTATTGATTGTCATTGGTGACTTACTTCGTTACTCGTAAGTCGTAACTATCCATTCTAATGTGTTTCAATAGCTTAAAGGTCATGTTACATTTTCACTCGCTAAATTAAGGACTAGCATTTTATAATTCATCTTGCACTAAGGTATTGATGCTTATTCACTAACATAATATAATATTATCTGTTTTGAATAAAGTTATATGAGAGATATTGAAACTTAACAGATAAGTCACCTTACAAAAATTGCTTAAGTATAAGCATGCTTAATTTAAGAATTCCAACCAATTAAAACCTGCACATTTTTAGAAAATTTGCATTAAAGAAATTCAAAATATTACTTATTGCACATCTCCATTTCTCAGCTGGGCAATGTGGAAATTGTGGTTGCCCCATATCGATATTGTGGTAGCTCGCCTCCTCCAGGGTTGCTTCTCAACCTGCTAACTCGTCAACATCCCATGCTCGCTCATGGGCATTTGCTCATGGACATCCACCCACATAAAGTCAGGGTATTACAATTCACCCGTCTTGAAGAGTATGCGTCCCTATGTTGCCCTATATTTCCTGTCGGGTATTATCTTTGATGCCTTTTGTAACAATCCGTGAATCCATATGATACAAATTATCCGTTTTGAGAAAAGTTATATATGCAGGACCAAAACTTGCTAAGGAGATCATTCATCCTGGAAGTGCTCTAACACGACCATCTTTTATTTCAGAGTTTCAACCAAGCCAATTCCTACACAACTTTAAAATGCATTATATTAAATAGATTCACGATATTATTTATATAGCACATATTTATCCCTTACTCTGGAGATACATGACAAGTAGTTATCCGTTCTGCCTTCCCTTCGTAACTCACCGTGGACATATGATTCTATCCCGATCTGGTCATGAAATGTTGTTGTACTTGCATCCAATAATTGTCCATAAAGGGAATTACGACAGTAAGTTTACAACACACTACTTGTTGGAGTTTTTTTTGATAATTATCAAAAACACCATTGAGGTTTTAGCTTTTATAAATTTAGTACATAAATTTTAAAGATTCTTGTACCATAATTTGGACCATTTTATCTGGTCATTCACAAGGTTTCAATAATTAATCAAAAAGATTCTTGTGCCATAATTTGGACCATTTTATCTTTGTCTTTTAAATATATTTTATATTATGATAAAATATATTTCAAAGAGTTAGTTTATACTGAATTTTAGTTATTCATTAAATTAAATTAAATTTTATAAATTCGAAATAATCTAATATTTTTTCAGTTCTTTTCTTATCAATAAAAAACTATTTACTAAATTAATTAATTTTTCTCTTATTAAATTATTTAGTGATTTAGTGACTGAAATGCATACTGTAGCCAATTCCTTGAAACTAACTAGACTTTGTACACAAAATAATTAGTTCTTAATAATCAATTTAAAAGTTATGTTTTACCCAATTTTTTAGATATAAAGAAATTATTCTGTGCTAACTTTTATGTATAGATATAGATTTCCAGGGAAGAAATAATAAAATAGGTTGGTTACGAATTTTGCAACAAACATGTTTATTTTCCTTATATTGATTGATTAATTTATTTTCTAATTTTATGAAATTATTATTAATAAAATTTTACTAATATATTTATTGACATGTAAATTATTAAATAGTGTTAAAATTAAAAAGTATAATTTTTAAATAATTAACTATATAGTTTTACATAAATTATATGAAATAACTTTACCTTCGTATAGTGTATCCTAAGCGCAAAATATTCCAAAGGATCTCTTTGATGAATTAATGAAACCCCAAGGATAAAATTAAAAAAAATGAAAACTTGGACTAAATTGACAAATAATTATACCTTGAGGATATTTTTGATAATTGCCCCTTTCCTTTTATCACTTTCACCACCTCGGGTAAAAGTATATTCACAATTAACTGCATGCATCGCAATGACATGAAACTGACGTGGCAATTTCTTGATACCTGATTGGCCACAGCGCCAAAAAAGGTTCTGACAAACTGTTACCAATAACGGCGAAATCATCTTTGTCGGTAGTAACATGGCGGATGGTATTTGGGGTAATTTTACCCAAAAGGGAAGGGCATATCTAACTCTCAAACTTACTGTCGTCTTATTTGGAGATAATTACAGAAATAGTCTCTAGTTTTAATCAAAATTCTTTGTAGTCCTCATAGTTTCATTGGTAACACTTGTAGTTACTATTAAAAAATAACGAGTGGGACAAATATGTATATTCTCATATCAAAGGGACCAAATCAGTAGTCCTTTTCAAAATTTAGAGAATATAAATCTGTATATCCATCATGTTGGGGGAGAAAATTAATAATAAACCAAAATTTAGGTAGATACCGACAACAATTTATCTTCCAATTAGGGATATATTAAGATAAACCAAACTGTTAGATTTGAGAATAATAGATTAGCGCCAAATAGGGAATTATTCTCTATCTTAACTTATGGTCATAAATGGCTCATAATACCATTACCAAAATGATAATACATTCCTACTTTAAACAGTATTTATTGCATCTCTTTGTCTCTCCATATTTTTTCAGTACCAGTTATGGCATTGGAAAATCTTTGAGTTAGCCACTAATCTAAATCATTCTAACCTTGTAAACTATGCAAATTAACGGAACAAACAAGGATATCCCAGGACCAGGACCAGGACAAGGAGAGTATTCACTTACAAATACGAAGATGCTCAAACAAAACCAAGAGGAGAACCGGACAAGCTAAACCAAATTAATGTTCTCGAATCATTACACGTATAGGGACACGATATTTCAACTAGTGCTTCAATTGAAACTATGGGGAGCAATTAAAACTTCCATGAAATCTATGGGTACTAACTGATCCTCCTTCTCTCTCTCTCTATGTATATATATATATATATATAAACAGAATGAGGTATATATATATATTGTTCTGTGAAACATATCTCAATTCAGTTCTCCCCTCTGATGGGCAATAAGCAAATCCTCCCCGGTGCTCCCCTCCTCTCTCTCTCTCTCTCCCCATTTCCCTTTCTCTCTACTTGTATACATACGGATATATATAACTGATATAATTCGGATCCCCAATTGTAATAATTGTGTTAAATTGTTCTCAGGTTTGATATTACGTGTGCTAATTGTGATCGGATCGAGCTTTATTCTCTCCCATTGCCACTGGCTCTAATCTAATCAGTGATCGAAGTTAATTAGCTGATCCAGCTGGTATCTCTCTCAGATCTGTATCTATCATCAATTGAATGTATATATATATATATTTTCTGTGATGCTGCATTTACATGCACTTGTTTTAAATGATTTACAAGGCTATGTGCTATGTATATGTCTGTTAGTGTTGTTTTCATGTATGTTATCTGTTTTTGAGGCTTTTTTGATTTCGATCAAAAAAATTGTATGGTGGGATGAGGATGATCCTCATTTCCAGTTTTAAAATTTAATCCTTGTTGTTTCATGAATTTGGAGATTTTTGAATGCATTTTTCTTGTGTGATAATTTGTACATTGCACGATGGCCAAGTATTGAACTTTAACATCTCCACTTTTAATGCGATTTCAAGTTAGTAATTTTTTTAATGTTTATATTTACTTTATGACGGTTCAGTCGAGTTAAACCTTGGTCGATGGCCGAATATTTGCATGATCATTGCTGGATAATTTGATATCCCACAATAATTAAACAACGGTTTTTTGCGGTTATAGAAATCCTCATTAATGCATGCAATCTTTTATTGATTAGTATATTCTATAAATACCATATTTTTAACTTCAAGCATTTTCCTATTTGGGGACGCTAGTCATTATAATTGTATAGTTGTGCCGGATAAGTGGAAACTTGCAATAATTGCGCAATGTTTGTCTTTCTGACAATAAAAATCCTCATAAATGCGTAAATATTTCGTGATGATTATATTCCTACAATGAATGTGTTTTTTCTCTCTTGTTCCTTGCGAGCCAGGCTGAAATTTATTTGAATGCTTTTTGCCTGTTTAGTCATTTACCTGTGAAGCTCTTACCTCGAATTATTCCGTATACTCGGAGCATAAGGAACGAGTCTGGTTCCGCAAATTACACTGTGTACGCAGCCTAGGGCAATAGAAAGAGAGTCAAACAATCGGGCAAAAGATGTTATATAAGGATGGGACTGTAGAAGGAAAGCCAAATTAGTACCCCGAAATCGAAGAACATTAGAATTTAGAAAGCCCTCCTGTACATTATGATCTGGAATATCTTACCGTATTTGGTAAAGACAGCTGAAGTGAACTAATTAAAAGACTGAAATCTAGGTGCTTTTAAAGGAAGGGATGAGTGTGTAGTCCGCACATGAGTTGTTTGGCTGAGTAATATAAGGTAACCATATGGGCATTGAGCTAAGCGTAGGTCGTGAAAAGAAATATGCTGTGTGAGAATGTGTGTTGGGTGCACTTCACTACCTAACATGAGTGGCATGTTCTAGTATAGCAGGGTTTTCTGAACTTGTCTTTATCATTGTCTGTACTTTTCCCTAAGTGACAGAACAAGCAAACACTAAGCTTCAACTATTTTTTAAGTTGTATACTCTGGATGCTGATATACATGTCAACTTGTGCAGATTTTTAGCTGGTGAGATGTCGTCGACAGCAGTACCTCCTTCATGGCTGAGAGGAAGAGTGAAAGCTGTTCCTTCTGGGGATTCCCTGGTGATCATCGGAAATGCTACTAAGACTGATGGTCCCCCCGAGAAGACCATCACTTTATCATCTCTTATTGCCCCAAGATTGGTAAGTGTCTTTATCTTAATTTTCACAGTTTGGTTATGGAGAATTGGAAATATTAATTCAAAAGTTCCTCATCAAAAATTTTATTGTAGGCTCGGAGAGGCAGTGTTGATGAGCCATTTGCATGGGAAAGCAGAGAGTTTCTAAGGAAACTCTGTATAGGACAGGTGCTTTTATATCATTGTTATTGGCATATAACTATACATTTTGATTGTTTTTGTAGAAAAGTTGGAAGGGTTGTGCTTTAGTTCTAACCAGTCTGTTGATCTCTTTTTCCCTTCTCCCGGGCCTTTGAATAGGAGGTCATTTTTAAAGTGGATTACACTGTACCAACCATTGGGAGGGAATTTGGTTCAGTTTTTCTTGGTAACGAGAATGTTGCATTGAAGGTTGTTGCTGAAGGATGGGCAAAGGTTATACTGATTTTTTAGCTGTGTAAACATTTTTTTTTTTTCATGTCAATATACCTGTTATGCCATATTGTATGGTTATTTTTCATGTAAGCTTAATCCTATGATGCAGGTGAGGGAGCAGGGACAACAAAAAGGGGAGGCAAGCCCCTTTCTACCTAAACTGCTAGATCTTCAAGAGCAAGCCAAGCAAAAGGGGCTTGGATGTTGGAGCAAGGTTAGTATTTGTTTGGTACTGTGCTTTTTGTCATTCATTCATGTGGAGGAGTTCTACCATTTATTTTGAACTGTTTCTGCTGCAATCAGGTTTTATCTTTCATGCTCTTGTATTTCATAATCTCATCATCTTACTTTCAGAAGTTAGTATTAGATGAAGTTTACACTGAGCCCTATCTTAATCATGTGAAATTAACTAAATAACCTGTATCGATTGTATATTTTCTCCTTGGACTGCTGGACCATCCTGGGCCTCAACTAGCTTTTATAGTTTGATACAATTGTGGCACGATATGAATCTTCATATTCTTGTGATCCTTTCTGAGCTTTTGGGTTTTGGTTTAGGATTTTGAGCAAAAATCACCTCTATGTATGACCATTACTGGCTATACTTCCAATGGTCTTTTTTTTACTTTTTTAAGAGAGTAGTTCTCTGATTTTTCTTGTTTGTTGATGTTTGTTTTTACTTGGTTTATGGATGAGTTAGGCGTAACTTGGATAGCATGAATATTGAAACTTCAAGTACTTTTTGGAAGTAAGTGTAAACTCTCCATTTCCTGTAAGAAGTACAATCCAACTTCCAGCCTTTTGGTCAATGGACTTCTTTTAGAATAAGAATACTGTGTCTTTAAAAAGCATGATATATCTAATAAGTCTCATTAGTTATTTATTTTATGAACTTGCTGGCCTTGCATCCTGTGATTTTGTGGAAGTAAAAGCTGATTGGATGGTCAGTTTATTTTTTAGCTTTTGGATTACCTGGATGAGTTCTAATGTTATGATAGCATTCTTAAACTTTTTGACTTTTTATCTTCTGCAAAACATATGGCTTGATGCTCTTACCTTTGGGTTTCAACTTTCTTAGATTCATCATATGTTGACCTGGTCACTATCTCCCCCTTCCTCTATGGACTTCTATTTTCAGGAAGAAGGTGCTTCTATGGCATCCATTAGGATTTTACCCCCCTCAGCTATTGGTGGTTCTAGTTCTTTTGATGCAATGGCCTTTTTAGCCTCAAACAAGGGTAAGCCCATGGAAGCTATTGTGGAACAAGTTCGCGACGGAAGCACAATACGTGTTTACTTGCTTCCAGAATTTCAGTTTGTCCAAGTGTTCCTTGCTGGAATCCAGGTACAGGACTAAAACTAATCAAACATCACCTATATTTCGTTTCTAAGTGTTTTTTTTGTTAGTTTTGATTGCGTTTATTGACAGTCTTGTTTGCTTGGGCCAGCTTGGTTGTGTTGAAGTATTTTTCTTTCTTACCAGGCACCATCAATGGGTAGGACTGCCCAGAAAACTGTTGTTGAAACTGAAACAGACTTGGATGGGCAGAATGGGGAAGCATCTGCTGAACCTCATGTCCCCGTTACATCAGCTCAGAGACTCACAGCATCTGCAGCTTTGTCGAAGGAATTTGTAGCAGATCCATTTGCAAAAGAAGCCAAGCATTTTACTGAGATTCGTGTACTAAATAGAGATGTGAGTGCAGTTTTTTTTCGTCACCTACTGTAGAATTTTTTCGTCTTTTGGTAATCTTAACTAAAGATTCTCCTTGCAGGTTCGCATTGTCCTGGAGGGTGTTGATAAATTCAGCAACTTGATTGGTTCAGTGTATTATCCCGATGGTGAATCAGCGAAGGATCTGGCGTTGCAGCTCATTGAAAATGTACGTGATGATAATTTGGTTCTATTTGTGCATGATGATGGAACCAGAAGTTTGTTATTTTATGATTCAAATCAAATACTAATCAGCATTTTCATAAATCCGGATGAAGAGTTATATTATGCATTTTGTGTGATTGTTTAATGCTTGTTTCTGTCTAGTCCTGTCATCTGCATTCAAAGCATTATCACAATGAAAAATCTGCGGTGGATATGCATCTGTCTGATAATTTAGTACTATAACTGATGTGAAAAGATGTGTTGAGTTTCTGAAAGAAAAAGACTGTCTTCTTTTACCCCCAGTTTTTGGTTCACTCTCTGCCTCTGACATAGTATTTTGGGAACTTGGTCAGCTTGCATCCTTGTCAACCCTTGAATGATTTTTGCTTAAATTTCTTAGATTTTTTAGGGTTTGTTGCTTGGAGCTCATTGAAACTCTGAAGAACCATATAACTTCTGCCCATCCGTGTGTTTTGCTTTTTCAAGGTTAATTTTGACTTGTCAATTCTGTGTTTTCAAATTTTTGTGTTTGTTATGTTACATTTCTTATGCTGCATCTCAGTTACTTCCTTTGAACTCTTTTGCGCCAAAACAATACTTAGATCATAGGTCATGTTTGTGTCCTCATAGATTATTGCTAGGTTATGTCGTGGGGCCTGAAGTTCTTGAGTTTAATTTAATCTTTTTTTGTTTTGTTATTTTCTTTATTGTTAAAATCCCAGAACACTGTAAGATAGTGTTTCCTCCTTGTGTCTCAATATGTTGCCTCTGATGCAGGGCTTAGCAAAATGTGTTGAGTGGAGTGCAAATATGATGGAGGATGATGCCAAGAGGAGGCTAAAATCTGCAGAACTTGAGGCAAAAAAAACTCGGTTAAGGATATGGAAAAATTATGACCCTCCTGCCTCAAATTCCACAGCAATTCACAACCAGAATTTCACGGGAAAGGTTGTTTTTTTTTAGTCATGTACTTCTTTCATGAGCTGTAGCTAGGTGTTGATATGGGCTCATTGCCTATATTTGATTTTGAGTTGTCCTTTTTAGGTTATTGAGATCGTGAGTGGAGATTGCATCATTGTTGCTGATGATTCTATTCCCTTTGGCAGTCCATCTGCAGAAAGACGAGTCAACCTCTCAAGCATCAGGTGCCCCAAAATGGGAAACCCTCGTATAGAAGACAATAAACCTCAGGCCTATGCACATGAAGCAAAAGAATTTCTTCGGTCACGCCTCATTGGGCGTCAGGTGACATTCTCATCTCATTGGTTATCTGCTGTCTTCTAGCTTTTGCTAACCTCCGAATTACAGTGAGGGCCGATTTTTATTAGACAAACATAAGCCTGGGCCTTGCGAGGGGATTAACGTTCCATCTCATCAGTTATATGCCATTTCTAGCTTTCGCTTACCTGAGCCTTGCAGTGCCTGTCCATCTTTATTAGACAAACATAAGCATGGGATTGCAGGGGGGTTAACAGTCAAAACCTGGTTCATCTTGGACTACATTAATCTCATTTATATATTTTAGTTTTTACAAATGTAAATGTGTATCACATTATTCCACTTACCCTTTTGATGAATACTGAAATTTCTACTTTTTAAGTAATATGGAAATTAATTAACATCAGCCTTCTTTTAAATAGTTGCTACAAGTCTAAAGTACAATTGTAATATTATTTAATATATGTGTCTATATAAGTGTGCTTTTCAATCCCTTCAGACCCAAACTTTGCACTGTCAAATCTATCTATTTTAACCAGTGATGCATGTCATCTTAATTCAATTTTCATTCTTTCAGGTGAATGTGTCAATGGAATATTCCAGGAAAGTTACCATGGCCAATGCTCCTGGTGGTGCTGCTGCAGCTGGTCCTGCTAATTCAAAGGTTATGGATTTTGGGTCTGTCTTTTTGGCATCTCCTGTCAAGCTTGGAGGCGATGATGCCTCTGCACATGCTCCACCTACTAGCGGCAACCCACAGGGAAAAAATGTCGCTGAGTTGCTCGTTGCCAGTGGCTTTGCTTCTGTAATTAGACATGGAGATTTTGACGAAAGATCTAACTTTTATGATGCCCTTCTCTCTGCTGAATCTCGCGCTATAGCTGGGAGGAAGGGTGTGCATTCTGGCACAGAAACTGCACCAGTGCACATAAATGACCTGACAACGGTTAGATACTTACTTCTAAGCTAAATATAATAAATCTAGGCTGGATATTTATCAGAACAATACTGGGAGTTGTTCTGCGAAAACTTATCAATCGCCAGTTCATTAGTTCGGCGGGCGGTTAACCCCGTTTGAATCAGACCTGGAAAAGGCCCGGTTTCTGGTCCAACGAATGAAACGACTGATCTAGTCCAGTTTTATTAAATTTGCTTGGTTGTCTTCTTATGCTGTAAAAGAATTCTCTGAATTTACCGTTTTGGTGTTGAATATTGGTTTCAGGCTTCCGCTAAGAAGTGCAAAGACCACTTGCCACCATTTCTTAGAGAGAAAAAAATTCACGCAGTTGTGGAATATGTCCTCAGTGGCCATCGTTTTAAATTATTGGTCCCTTCCCAGACATGCAGTATTGTTTTCTCATTTTCTGGTGTCAGGTGTCCTGGTCGTGGTGAGCCCTATTCAGAGGAAGCAATCGCTTTTATGAGACGGAAGATAATGCAGAGGGTTGTTGAGGTACTATTACCATATACCCATACAAAGTTTTGCATTTGATTAATTTGGTTCTGTTCAATCTTTAGCAGTAATACTTTTGTCCTCAGATAGATGTGGAGACTGTTGATAGAACTGGAACCTTTTTGGGATCTTTGTGGGAATCAAAGACTAACATGGCGGTGGCCCTTCTAGAAGCTGGACTTGCAAGGCTTCAATTATCCTTTGGTTCTGATAATCTTCCAGATGCTCGCCTTCTTATGCAGGCTGAGCTCTCTGCTAAAAAGAAAAAGTTGAAAGTAAGAAGTAGGCTTAATTTAATGTTTGGTTCTTTTTTATTTTTGAACTGTGTATTTTTGCTAAACAAGTTTCTACGGCAGATATGGGAGAACTTTGTTGAAGGAGACGAAGTTTCCAACGGTTCCTCCGCTGAAAGAAAGCAACAGAAAGAAGAACTCAAGGTTCTATTATATCAGCATGTATTGATAGAGAGCTTCATGTTTCTTGACTACTAATTGATCTTAAACCTTGTTATATCAATTACGTATTTTCAGGTAACTGTTACTGAAGTCATTGGTGGTGGCAAGTTTTATGTCCAGAGCATTGCAGATCAGAAAGTGGCTTCTATTCAGAACCAACTAGCCTCTCTGAGCATTCTAGAAGCTCCTGTGATTGGTGCTTTTCATCCTAAGAAGGGGGACTTAGTCCTTGCCCAGTTTAGTGCAGATAATTCATGGAACCGAGCGATGGTAAGGGCATGAAACCGTTTACATTTTTCACGTCACATTTTAGGATGCGTGTTACTTTATGCAATTGCAACCTGGTGATTCCCGTTCTCCACTTCTTATGCATGACTAGATTGAGCAGTGAGCAGTCTCCATATCATGCATATCATATATGTTACATGAAGTTCCCTTTGTTTTTAAAAATGAAAATTTGCCACCAATTTTTCTGGGTTAAAATCATCAATGGAAAGTTAAGTGAGAGAAACCCAGTTGTGCTTTCATCTGACACTACCTTGATTTAACGAATCTTCGTGATGCATATTCTGCTGTAGTTCTAATTCCATTGCTTGTTCACCTGATTTCTTATTGCTGAAATTGGCTGATACTTTTTCCATTTGGGTTTTCGAAGTGATGCATGCTGTTAGATTTTGTCACAATGGTCTTAAAAAGTTGTCTACAGGAGGCTTTACTGGAATGTTAAATCAGGGTAATTGTTGATGAGAGAAAGATGTTATTACAGTTTAACCTTTGGAAATCAATTCATCTTCTAATCAACAAACAAAATAATTATGCTTGATTTGCAATAGCCTTGGGTAACTTGTGCGGCGGTGGAACTAGATGCTTGGTTACGGTCAAACAGTGGTATTTATTTACAATAGGAATCCGTTTGGACACTAAACGTGCCATTTTTCTACTAGTTCCTTTCTTTTTGGCCTTCTATATACCAAGTCGATTAAATTATTTTGAATGTTAGTTTCTAATGAAAGCTGCAACATATGTACTTGTTCTCACTCATTTATACTTTGTCTGAAGATTGTCAACGGACCTAAAGAAAAGGTGGAATCAGAAAAAGACAAGTTCGAAGTCTTCTACATCGATTATGGAAATCAAGAGACCGTCACTTACAGCCAAATACGACCACTTGATCCTTCAGTGTCCTCTGCCCCTGGTCTTGCTCAGTTATGCAGCCTTGCGTACATAAAGGTTCCAAGCTTGGAGGAGGATTATGGCCAAGAGGCAGCTTATTGTCTGAGTGAGCTCACATTAAATGGTCCGAAAGAATTCAGGGCCATCATTGAGGAAAAGGATACTTCTGGCGGAAAGGTGAAAGGACAGGGAACTGGAACTATCTCCGCGGTCACTCTGATTGATACTTCTGATGATTCCAGTGTCAATGCTGCTCTGCTTAAGGTTCAGATTTTTACCCTCCCTTCACTTTGAGTTTTAAGAGCTTTTTACCCAGATGATTTTTTTCAATAGATTTATTTTTGTGTTTGATCCATTCGCATATCAAAAGTTAGAAGCTATAGTAGCTACCACACTTTTTTTAAAAAAAATTTGTGTTCCCTTTTTCTTTTTTTCTCCTAATATTTTCTCCTGTCCATTTTATTCATCACCTGAACTCTGCTTCTGGGATCGAATTTCAGAATGTATTCACTCGGTACATTTGTATACTCTTTAAATCTAACAAGCAAAATTGTTCATTAGATTATCATTGGATGGAAAATAGAGTCATCTTTTTACAATAGTCAACTCTTGTCTACCATAAGCGTTGGCACATATCCATACTCTTATTCAGAAGAGTCCACGTATATATCATCTGTTTTAGTTTGTGTAGTATACTTGTATCCTGTCTTAGTCAAATTACGATTAGTCTTTGTATCGGCTTAACCAAAAGGTTTGTTAAATCTACAGGAAGGGCTTGCTAGGATTGAGAAAAGGAGGGGGTGGCAATCTAGAGATACAAAAGCTGCTATGGAGGAGTTGGAAAAGCACCAGGATGAAGCTAAAACAAAGAGGCTGGGAATGTGGGAATATGGAGATGTCCAGTCTGATGACGAGGACAATGGGCCACCTGCCAGAAAGGTGGCCGGAAAGCGATAAGTGCAGGAAAGTAGCCACTTTTAGTATGAAAAACAGAACTATCTTAAAGTTGCTTGAGTTATTCATTTTTTTTTTCTTTTTTCCCCTTTTCATATACCCTCTTGTTGATTTTGTTTTTTGAGAAGTTGAGAAAATTTTATCCGGTGCTTTAAAAGCGACAATTTTGGGTTGTGTTGTACTTTTAATAAAACCCAAGTTTACATTTTCTTGCTATTCTTTTAGCATGCCAAAAAAGTAAAAGTCATAAAATAGTTTTCTTTAAGATTGCTTTTAATTTTTTTGTCAGTTTGTAAAATTTGGGTGTGTGACACAGATCAAGTGTTTGTTGACATGTTCCTCTATGATAAATTGGGATAGGCACACTGGTCTAAGAGTCAGAATTTGCGCTTGGTGGTGCTCTGCTTGTGTTGTTTTTAATGTTTTCAAAAATTGTTAAGAAAAAATCTCATTTTGGACAGAAAAAATTAGTATTACATTTAGAACTGTTGAGAACATGCAGAAGTATCAACCACTCGGCCGAAAATACATTTTCTACATTTTTCATAGTTTTTACTCCGATTTTAGATTCTAAAAGAAAACTTGCTTAATGATAGTAAACGCTACTAAATTTATGAAGTGCACTGTTGAACCATATGTATCTTTGAGATGAGCAAACACTTGCCGTAGATTTGATCAGAAATCTAGTTTGGTAAGAAGTTAAAAAAGTTTTTGGTATAATTTGATACTTCTTACCGGATATGTTCTGAAAAATTCAAAACGCCAAGTGTTTAGTTGGCTCGGGAGTTCTTGAAAATAAGTGCACACTAGCATGAAATCGTCGGAGAATATTCATACAACTTGGTAAATATGTTTTGCATGTGTCATATTTACGATCGTCCAAGGGGTTCTGAGCCGAAGTATTGGCAGATTTTTATGTATTTCAAAGCAAGTAGTGCCCGATTTTCCGATGTGCTTTTCTTCGAGGTGGTTATTGAATGATTTTGCCTTACCCGTGAATACTATCACTGGGAAAACTCTCTTTCACACAAACCAAAAATAGTCCATTAATAATTTAATATTTGCATTGGGAAAATACTTTGTCTACCTTTCCCCAAAAATGTTAGGAATTTGTAAACTAACTAAAGTTATACAAGGAATTTTTTTATATGAAATTATTATATTTAAGAATAAATTATTAGAAATTGAGAATCATCTACATGAAACTAATTTTAGATTGCAACGTTTTCTCCTCCATTGGAAAGTATGCCCGGTATTTGCCACTGGAAATCAGGTTTCGATGTTGAAATTTCCGGATGACATCCCCAAATAGCTCAAAAAAAGATTATAAACATTGTAATGCCATTTATATACGAGACGACATACTAGAATACTATACTATATTAAAACATAGGGCTTTACAATGTTTGACAAGCTAACCACCTTCTTAAGCATAAAACCGAAACATTAAACCAGAACTACCTCTCAATGGCCATCGCCGCACCTCGTGTCAACCTGTTTTTCACATCACTGCTCCTTCGGATCAACAGTGACTGTCTTCAATGTCTCTGCCTGAACGGGTCTGCAAATAGAGAATGAAAAAATCGATGTACAATTACTTGTGTTAATGTACTCCGATAGTAACAATAATTCCACACCATCTTTTCTTATCAATCAAACCTAACACGTAATGAAATTTAGGGATCCGACACAACATTGTATCCTCAATACCGTAATTGCAATAAAATAGTTTATTGATACCATGCACAACTATATCGAATTATCATTTCATATTGGTTTATTGAAATCTATCTTCTAATTAAAAATCGTATTGGATCGTGTATCCTCTCTTATTCTTGTCAGGGAATCGATGAAATAAATCAAGAAATCCATACCATCTTTTCTTATAAATCAATCCTAACATGTAATGAAATTTAGGGACCCGATACAACATGGCTTCTTCAACACCATAATCACAATAAAATAGTTTATTGATGCCGTGCACAAGTATGTCGAACTATCATTTCATATTGGTTTTATGACATATGACATTTATCTTGTGGAATGCACTTTAACTTTCGATATTTACCTTCCCAAAGCTTCGCCACGAATGTGATCGGGAACAGGGTTTTCGGAACGATCTTGAACATGAGCCACCTTCCGGAACAACGAATCCTTGATAAACTTCTCCCCCTCGCTCACAATCATGTCAGGGTCCACCACTTCCGGTATTGTCTCTCTCCTGGACTTCTTCACTTGGACATTCGGGCTCCGCTTCAACTGATGCATAGCTGTGTAAAGCCCCAAACTCATCGACAATGCTATCATCCCCATAGCCACATACACTGGCACAAAGTCGCCTCTCACCGCCTTTGGACTGCAGATGGGCCATATTGGAAATCACAGATATATTGAACGAACTTTTTTAATTGAATTAATTATCTAGTACGGGTACTAAGTGCCACCATCCGTCTATAGATTGGAAAGTGATTCATATACCTACAACCATATAGTTTTTGTATTTAGATTCTGTTTTTAAAGAAAAGAAACAACACACATAATTTAACAATACAAGCGTGTGCGATCTTCAATCACGATCTCTATATATGTACTTCTTTACTCTTTATGCCAAGAGTAAAAGTCAAGATTCGATAGAGATGTAGTATACAAGATGTATCAAGTCTGAGTCGGATTTCTCCAAAATTACGAGTCATTGAATCAACTTTCGGAACTACGAAAGTCAATATAAACCGTATCTTACTCGTGACGTGGCTTTGCATCGTAGACATGACCGTGATCCGCAGCCGGATTGTAGACCTTCATTTTCGGGGACGTCGCAGTTGCAAAATTTGACCTTCCTCCAAGGCGATCGAGCATTGGTTTCCAGTATGTCTGCCACATAAGCCAATTTAGCAGAATGATCATAGAAGAAAATTTCTAAAAAAAAACAAAAACAAAACTACAATATCTTGCAGAAGCATTTACACCATTAGACTTGTTTCACCTTATAAGAGCACTTCAAAGTTCAAAACCATGGCCCCGAGTCCATAATTTTTATAGGATACGTATATAAGATCTGAATATTTTACTATGTGTATATATCACCCTTCACGACCCTCAATTTCAACACTTAAAATTCAATTCGCTTAGGAGTTCATTTATAAATAATTGGACATGATTCCGGTGAGAAAAATATACACACTTTTCAAAGATTAGACTATTTTTTTATCATTTCAATTTCCGTTTTACAGTTAAATCAAAAAGGTGTAAAGGACTTGCCCTTAAAACTTTCCAAAATACATAGCCAAATACAACCTATAACTGGTTCACCCAATCCCCGAAACGGGTGAATTGTGCTGCTATAACCAAACTTCTTTGAACATGCATATGTAAGCTACTAAGGGTTTGTTTGGTTTAACTTTTAAGCTCCGTTTTACTTTTTAGCTTAAAAGTTGGATTACATTTTGACGTTAAGCCTTTTAAACTGAGATTATTTAGCTCTTTTAGCAAGTATAAGAGAAATGCATTCAGTTTTTTTTTTTTTTTTAAGTACGATAAAAACTAGCTTTCTTGCTTTAAAGCTGTAATCAAACAAACCCTTGATTTATAGGTACTCACCGCTATCCTGAAAGCCATGTCTTCAAATTGATGAAAAAAATAATTTCTTATCTGGAATATATAATGATCAATACAGAAAGTTATTGCAAAATGATCTCGGGTATAGCTTGTTCTGGCTACATCTCTTTATTCTTGGAGTGTGATTATCTTATATATATATATATTATATATATATATAGATTAATGCATAGATTTGGGATTTGGAAACTTCAGGAAACACCTGGCACACTGCATGCACTCATTGCCACGTGTCAACAGCTAATGAGACACCAAGACACGAATGACTATTTTTGCATCAGATTCCCATCATTATGTAAAATTGAATAACTAGAATGGTTAGAAATTCTATTTATATTATTTATTTATATAATTTAAAATTATAAATTTAAAGATAAGAAATAATAATATTTTTAATTTACAATTAAACAGATAATATTTCATATTTAAACATATTAGTATGTGTGGAATTTTAAGTGTTGAATGATTAAAGATATAAAAATAATATTTTAATACAATAGAAAATGTGATATATAACATGGCACATAAACAAAAATTCTGTAAAATAGTGATATAGCTTAATTTTTCTGAAATTTATAGAATTATAATCTGATGCAAATGCAATTACGATTCAAATAAGTAAATTTCTAGAACGAAGAGATCAACAGATGATTCCATTTTAAAAAGGCATTTCAAATAGGCAAAAGTACCCTCGAAATTTCGAGAAACCGAATAATGAAAACCCACAAATTACCAAATATAATAGACCTTTGAAAGCTGTACACTTATGCACGAGAAGAAGCCGAAAAAAGGCAAAATCAAAGAATTACAAACAGAAACAAAATTGAAGAAGACCAAATCAAAAGAATGAAATGAATATAATACAAACTAAAAAAAACTCTTTCATGATTTACATCGTATAAGCAAAGGAGAAGAACAAGAATCGGCTGCACCTGCATGAATTGCTTTGACCAATGCAACAAAGTTGAAAAGGCAACTTTCGGAAAACAATTCGAGCTTCCATTCCAAAGGGTGTGAAGCTCTTGCTTTGTTTTCGACTTTCTCTAAACTGCAGAACTCTGTTGTTGCATTTTCTAATGTTAAGGTTACTCTCCAACCCTCTATGGCGTCGATGACCTAAGAAAGGGATCAGAAAGTTCTTATCCTGTGTATGTATGAATGGTAAGAAGTAGACACGCATGACGTAACATGGTTTTTTTTTATTGGGAAATTTGACATCAAAAAGGATACGAGATAAGAGATTGAACTTGAACAGGATCAACTAAGATTAGTGTAGTGAATCTAACAAGATCAGTCTCCAAAAGAGATTGTTGTTCTTTAGAAGACAATGTAAGCAAACTTAACGCAAGTACAGAAGAACGAAATACAGCATCAGAAATAATAAAATGTATGAGCCTAGAATTCGCATTGGTTAACCTACCATAACCATCAACCTATTGGGATGGATAGAATGGCTCTAACCAGTCCAGTAGAAACATACCCTGATGCAACTAGTCACTACTTGAAAAATAACAGTCCCACCTTCTTTCTCTGTATTAGTGATCAAGGGTCTTATAAATTAAGGCAATAAGTACTTACGATCTCAGATACATCGCTGATGCAGCAACATGAATGAAGGGAGAAGTATGGCGACATAGCAACGCTAAGAGAATCACATTTCATGAAGTCTTCAGTGCACACAAGCAAATGCTGTTCAAGAACAAACAATGATCTTGACAGCCATATATCTTCTGCCCAATTTCAAAATATAGCGACTTAGTGTTTAGAGATGAATAACAGCCAAAAGAACTACGGAATACAGTAACAGACCCGTCATGGCACAGATATAAAAACAAACATTTTACCACAATTTGCTTTAAGAGGTAGGCTGAAACTATAATTGAACAAAAAGAGACAAACAGGAATTTAATGCATTCCCATCTTGGACAGGCCTCCTTCCACAATTCTATTTCCAAAATTGGCAGTAACATTGGTCCCTTGAGGACAAAGCAAAAGAATGTTAAAAGTCTTCACTTCCAAGTACTAAGCTGACTACATAAATATTATGTCAACCTTGGAACGCCTTTATTTCTTGACTCTCGAGTTTTGAAATGCTACTACTAGAACACTTCATGGTGAAAACCACAGATACACGAATCAGAAATTGCACTCAATTTTATTTTTCCTTACTACTTCATGGTGAATCCTACAAATATACAACCACCACCAATGTAAAAGACGTGGGATGATATAAACCTAACTAAGCTAGCAATTCCATGGCATCACCATATGGTCCATATCACAAAAAATGACAAAAAGAGCATACCTTTCATATCGTTGCACCAGAAAAGTACCATTGCATACTGGAACATGCTCAATTTCAAGCATCCACATATGTCCCTTTGGAATAATTCAACCTGGACCTGCTCCACACTGCCAATTTCAATTAAAATAAACGTCTGAGTTTGCGGAAGCCTTGTAAGTGTTTCACACTTTGGCAAAAGAAGACAAAAAAAAAAAAACAGAACAAATGGATCACCTTTTTGTGCAGCAAGTCTGTTTTCTCATATCTGAATCCAGGCCATGCAATAGGCAGAGTAATTGCGTAGACTTATCCACACTTCTGGTGATGAGCAAATATGTTCCTCCATTTTCAATATAAACCCTAATACATCCATGAAGGATATCTTTAGAAATATCCTGGAAGCCGGTAATTTATTAGTTCTTGGGTAGTTAAACCCACTAACCTCAAAAACTGAAGTCCCAGCCCAAACAACACTAGTCTAACGTCTTCCACTCTGTGGCAACCCATTAATCTGATACTGATTTCTGCAAAATACCAACATGTTAACAATACAGACCTTGTATGAACAATATTGGATACACAAAAAGAGGGTATGCCCTATGCATAAACCTGCTCTAAAAATAAAAATAAACCTAACCTGGCCCATCATGATTTGAATTTATGAGCATTACATACAACTTGGAGTCACTGCTCAGCAATAAGGCAACTTCTCTGCATATTGATAGTAGCAAGACAATAAGACAAGGAAGAGCAGCAATCACGGAACAAAAAGTGCTCAGTCGGTAGTGACTAGAAGATGGTTAAGAATGCTGAAACATCAGATGGTCTGCTAAAGTGATTCCCACAAAATGGATTTAAAAAATGTTTCAATCCAGTAAGGTAATTAACTGGTAACATCGAATGCAAGAGTTGAAGACTTGCCATTTGATCAATTCTGTAATTTGTCATGAGCTTTGTTATCTCCATATTCTCATAAAGTTTATCCAAGAAATATCCATTTTGGAAGGAAAAATGAAGAAAAAAATAACGGTGTATAAGAATTGATCTATAAATAATAATTATGAGAAAGGAATTAAAAGCTGCAATTCATGCCTGGCCGACAAAACAAAATTTCTAAGTGCACAGGAAATCATTTTTAATGGAGCTTACGATGACCTTCGAGACACTCACCTCTCTTTGTCTCCATTAGTCTGCTCAATTATGCAATTGCAAGTAATGCACCTTTTGCAAATTTCACCAGCTCCTTTATCTGCAAAGTCTGTATTGAAGTAATGCTCAAGGAAACTTTCTGTATCCAGTGACGAGGATTTTGACCCAGAAAAGCTTCTCACCCCATCAGTACTTGACGTAATTCTCATATCACGTGATTCTCTACCATGATGAATTGGTAGTTGTTGTCTATTTTTTATTTTATCCACACAAAGATTTAGATCACCATTCAAGCTCAGTTTTGATTCGATCTTGCCAACAATTTCATTTATTTCCTCCACCAGTGTAATAAGCCTTCTTTGGGACTTTCTGTTCCTGTTTTTATTCCCCAACCAATCATTTACTTGCTTCATGGAATGTAAAACTTCACCATCACACTCATCTGAATGAAGATTATGGTGTCCTCTGAATCTAAGAACGCCCGAGATTGGTTCAGCATTTGAACCGGAGATACGTAGTCCATTTTGGGCTACAAGAGAAACCCCATTCCTCCTTTCATATAGCGTATCCTCAAAATGGCGTAGGGTTGAGTAACTGCTTCTCTCAGATAATTCTTCAATCAATGCCAAATCACTATCAGGAATAGATGGTCCATATTCAGAGAAATCATCTTCGCCGCAACTGGTATTACTATCAGATGATGCCACTGAAAAAGATCCAGCAGATAACTGCAAATATTCTTCCATCAAGTTGTGGCGACGGTGGAGAATGTCATCTTGATATTGAGGAGGTTCCCTCAGTTTTCTTTCCCCTCTTGGGACTGGAATGAGATCAGGATGGCAGTTACCAGCTCCCCCGGATTTTTCATTCCCTTCATCAGTGTGAGACTTTGCCTGCTCTTGCTTGCCATCTGTACATCCAGCAACAGGCTCAAAATTCCCATAGGTATCCCCGGTGGAGAAATTAGATGTTTCACTGATCCCACCATGATAGTGATGAGAGTTAACATCAAATGAATGGTCTGCAACTGAGCCATTTGATTTTACAATATTTGTACTCCTCCCATCTTCAGAAGCTTGAACAGTGTCAGAAACATATCGTGAGCTCTCGCCAAGATAGCTTTGTCTTGTATCCTGAACCGGATTGTCTTTATCAACATCAAAAGCTGATGTCTGATTATTATCGGTGCTCAAACAATTTTCAGAATCCTGAATCAACCACTTCTTGAACTCCTGCAACCATAGATCAGACCGCTCTTTTTTCATTTTTTCGATCCTTTCCACCAAATCAACAATTTCTGCTTCCTCATCTGAGATGATGTCCTCCACTTTGGAGTGAGTCTCATTCTCGCATGCCACCGACTCTTCATCCGAGTTCGTATGCATGCCTAGTGCTTCACCTTCGATACAAGCAAGACGGGAATGTCTCTTCTGCAAGGGGAGGGAATAAAAAAACATTACATCAGCTAACACCTTAGGTATTAAAGTGGTAGAATAAGGAAGAACAACAGATAACCTGACACTGGAAGGAGAACTTTTTTTTTTCTAATCTTTGAAAAGACAACTTAATTCCATCAATAGCATACCCTTTTTGTATTCACAGTTCCCTCCAGCTTCGTATCACCTTTCGCAGGAGAATAAAATCCAAAACTAGCAGGTTGTTTCTGTCTACTTGCAGTGATAATTTGCACCCTCCAAAATTCTCTTGTAGAGATTTTACTCCCATCCAATGTCAACTAAATCAGCCAAACCATGCAATGCAGAATTTATCTTTGTCAGGAACATGAGCACAGGAGGAATAGCAATTTTCCATTTTCTGTGGTAAAACCTTTTCTATTATTTTATCTTCTATTGGCAAGCACAAACACACTAAAAGCACTTAATGCAACAACTTACTTTATCTGGATATAGGAAAAGGCTGAATACTTGAGATCTGTACCACCGTGCACAACATATAGGATTCCCTTCCAACCACAGGCTTAAGAGAGATGGAAACCCTGCAAGGATCTCCAGCTCTGAAAAGTTGGAAATTACATTGTAGGAAAGATCAAGGCCTTCAAGGCATTTCAAATTTTCAATTCCGCGCAAGGTTGTTAGGGTATTGTTCCTCAGAACAAGTTTAACGAGACGATTGGAGACCTGCATAAGGAAAAAGATTGCTACGTTGAAATGAAAATATTCAATTCAATTATAAAATGTTCAAATGCTATAGGTATGACCACAGACCACACTAATTAATCTGTAAGATTATGCCTTACCTTTTGTACTTTGATACACATACACATGTCATAGCATGCTAACACAATCAGAAATCTTTAACGAAACCAAAATTGAAACTTATTTGCATCATGTGAAGAAACATAAAGAATGCGGAGGAGATGCTCATTTTTCTCAAGCCACAAGAAAATAATATCCATCTTTTCCCCTTTTTAAGTTGATCAACATCTCTTGAATAATCACAATGCCCAATAAACCCTTTCTAGTTAACTCATCCAAGAGTTAGCACCAAGAAAATAGACACAAACGTGGATAAAAATAATAATAAAAATAGTGATGTCACAAGGAAGACTGCTACGACAGCAAGGTACTAATCCCACTATTATATGGTAACAACGAAAACAATATCCATGCTGTTTGCGGCACTTCTAAACGATGAAATAATGAAAAAATGGGAACACTCAAGGCATTGAAAAGTCTAATTCCGTAAGAAATCATCTAAGAAGACGTAACTGGAAAAGCACAAAAGTAGCATGCCCATGCTACAGGCACTCTTTTCCTACAACATACTAAGTCCCGTCCTCAAGGATCATGTATGAAGAAAGGCAATCTCCTCTTCAAGTTAGAAACCATGGAAGCATATGCGACTACTGCATTTTACTATCAAAAGGGACATTGGGTTCATTGTAATGAATATTCAAATACTTATTTGCTATGGTTGCACCCAGTTCAGTTTGGTTTTGTATCGCACTTGTGACAAATCAATTATCTTTGAAAAGAGCGGCGATTACCTCCTCAGGAGCATTTTTGGTGAATATCTCAATCAGGGCACATTTAATTAGTTTTATATTTTCTTAACAAAGATAGGCATCAAGCTGTCAATTATGAAAGTCAGTAACTGCAACAGACAACTACTTTTTGTAATCTCAAACATCAAACACTTGCCTCGGTAAACGATGCAACTGTTCTCAGTTGATTAAACCCAAGATCCAAGTGCTTCAATCTTGAGCACTTCCTGAGATTATCCACTTTTGCAAACTTGTTTCTACTTAAATCAAGGGTTTCAACAACTGGGAGGAGCTGCAGGGACTCATCCATGAGTAGCAAACCATTGACAGCGCCTGATACAAATGACAACCTGTTCCACAGTGGGGAATCTTTAATCTCTGCAATTCTACTTGCAAAGACATGCCGCAATGCATCCTAAAATACAAATACACAACCATAAGAAATGAAGAATTCTGGCAGCATCTAATATTAAGAATCAGCAAATCACAGATGTACAAAAATTCATGAGCAGATATACAAGAAAGAATAATATCCACAATGTGCATAATTTCAGCCAAGCCCTTTTCTGTTTTCAGATGGTCCAAGTCCGATGGCCATCCACCAACAGAGTTGATTTCCAGGATTATCACAAACATCATACAAAGAAAACAAGCTCAAGCATGTTACAGACACTGATAACACACAAATGGAAAGAAAGCTTCATATCAACACAAAAAAGTGATACTTCTCAAATCCAGAAGGAAAAAAATGAAGGGCACTCCCGGGTGGCAACTTTCAGCACTGAACTTCTAGGTTGATTGTAAAATTGAAACGTCAGGTAAATTTTCTTCATTCTCTATTAGTCCAAGATTTCAAAACGAGACCAGTTCTGGCTAATCCACTTTTAGCACTGCTTCAATTAGCAGCTAACCAGAGACTCTGTTCTGGTAAAAATTGTGGTATCGCAAAACAATCTCAAGAAGGAAATAGAGAGTGAGAGAGAGAGAGAGAACCTTAATGATTGTCAAGTTATCAATCTAAAAGAATTAAACACAAGCGAGCGAGCGAGAGAGAGAGAGAGAGAGAGAGAGAGAGGTAACTACACATATACAATGTCAATGGTATCAATTTCAAAGAACGATGTTAAGCCTGGATGCAGAAAGGAAAAAGGGGGGAAGCTACAAGATTCAAATCAATAGTTCTTATCATTAAAATAACATCTGCTGAACTGTAATTTTATTAGCTGCTGAAATAAACCAATATGCTTTGACATTTGATCATCGCTCACATGTAAGACATCATGGTACACTACATCAGAAAATGAACGAAAACTTTCCGCATCATTTCACTCTTTAATAAGCAAAATTGCAAAATTAACAAAAGCAACAAAATGCTTCCACTACAATATTGACTTCACTCAGCAACCCACCCTATTTAAAACAGCTACAGCTCGCAGTTGTAACTAAAGTCGAAAGCCACTATTGCTTAAAGGAAATTGTTGGGGGAACTTTACACAAAAGACATAGTTGTGGGACTTCACATATAATATCCACCAAGATATTGATGAGGTTAATGTTTCCTTGAAAGTCCTTTACAATGGAAGATGGCTTCCATTGCCTAATATATATTTGGTGGGAACAATTTCGCAACAGAAATAGCTTCCTGTTTCTTACCAATAGCAAAACAGTTTGGCTAGATCACTCTTCCTCCTAAATTTCGGAATCAGAGTGAATGTCAAAGGCATCTTGGAAAAATATGCTTGTATTTTACTGTTCTGGACAATACTATACCAGTAGGACTAATAAAGTACATTCGGTGAAAACACATAATACTAGTATTTTAAGGTTCCAATCAGTGCCGTGAAAGTTTTTGACTTCACCAACTTCCCTAACCAGGGATGCAATGGAAGGTTTGCTAGAAGGCTTCATTCTTGCCTTTGCCCCATGCCTAAGAACTTAAGAGCATAAAGATATTTCCAAATGTTGCACATATTATATGCTTTCACATTTAAGCTGCCGAACAGCAAAGTAAAATTGCAAAGTAAATGAGTAACACCACCAATAGGCGAAGTTAATCAGTTCCAAAGACAATCAGGGAAAAGGTACCTAAAAGGAAAGCATCTACTGTGGAAGTCGGCATTGTGGTCGAAGCAATAATGACAACATATAAGTGTATCTACACTACGTATACATGGCATGCTTCCACATTATGCTTTCCGATAATAACATGACATAAATCATGAAATGAACTTACAAGTAGAAGCACAAGCTTACTTTCGTGTCGTAAAAATCTAATAGACAAGCATTTATTGACTAGTAATGATATACATACCTACGTTCATGTACAGAAAGTGTATGAACTCTTAAGTGGTAACATCTAGCGTGTGATGCTACCACATAAGAATCTGTATACTCTCTGTGCATGATTGCGGAACATGAATCAGTTTCCAATTTTCACTCATGAGAAAAGAAAATGCCATCCGCCACACAATCAGGTAAATCATTGCCTATCATTTCCAAATCGCTATTCATCAACTGATGGGAAAATATAACAAGCATAAAAGGTGAAGTTCAAAAACAAAAAAAATGCGCACAGGATTAGGGTTGTCCCACCGGTGCCCCTAAGTAATTATAACCTAGATATGAAGGATTAAACCCAATAAAACCCTCCTCCCATTGGCA
>MKEJ01055327.1:0-11187 GCA_001753735.1 Embelia ribes
AATCTCAAGACATTTTGAATGCAATGAAACTTGTTTCATCTACTAAGTTTCTTCTTCAAGAACTTAGAGATGACAAATGGAATTATTTCCTTGACAAAATGAATTTATTTTCAAGGCACATGACATAGATGTCCTGAATATGAGAGATCACTATGTTGATAAAGGCGGTAATGCTCATAATTGCCAAGATAATTTTACTATTGAGCATTATTATCAGGTGGATATTTTTTATGCTGCCATATATACTCAAATGCAAGAAATAGACAGACGATTTAGTGAGAAGGCAATGGAGTTGCTTGTTCTTGGCTCATCTTTGAATCCTCTATGCTCATCCTTTAGAATTAATTACATTTTCAAGCTTGTGTATAAATTTTATAGTAATGACTTCACGTCATTTGAGAAAGTGAAGTTACAGATTGAGCTTCAACATTACGAGTATAATGTAATTTTTTACCAAGACTTCAAGAATTTATCATTTATTGCGGAGCTATATCAATGGTTGGTAAAAATAAAAGGAACTATAACCTATGGACTTGTTTATAAAGTTTTTGTACTTGTTCCTACTCTTCATGTTTCCACCGCTACTATGAAAATATCATTTTTAGCTATGAATCTTATCAAGACAAACATTCAAATGATGATTTCCTTGATGATGCAATGATTGTTTACATAAAAAAGCAGATTGCTGCAAAATTTAACATAGACTATATTATCGAACCCTTTGAGGAAAAGAAAGATTGTTGGGTTCTATTTTCATAGATCAAATTAGATTGTACGAAGATATGAGTTTTTTTTGCTTGTATTTTGTGATTATCTTCTACAAATATTTTATAAGACTTAATTATAATAACTATGTCATGTCTTTGATTGTTTTTTATATTAAAATCGATAGTATTAAAAAAGATGATACGGTGTTTTATTATTTTAAATGCTACAATTATATTTAATTTTTTATAATATTTAATCATCCTATTTTATATTCCTGGCTCCGCCTCCGTCATGACTAGCAGCATTAATCAAACCACCGAGAGATTGGTTGGCGGGACACTTCCTCCAAACCATATGTTCGGTTCATCCGGTTACTTCATTGACCAATTTAATAAACTAATGTAAGTAATTCTCAATTCGTAAAAAGAGAGAACAAATCTATTATCGTGTCAACTCGTGACAATAATCTCGTGACCTTGCGAACTAAAATGAAATACTGTCAAATACAAGCCTGTAATTCACTTGGAATTGGGTTCCTTCGCACTTAAAACATCCAAATTGAAATGAAGCATTTCGTATATTAATTAGTGCAACTGTGCAAGTATCTAAAATTATTGTTACAATGACAACATCCTATTTATAAAAACTAGCTAACCTCGTGCCACATGCCATGCATATGCAATATTCTTCACAAATATATAATATTAATAATTATAAATTAAAATTTTATATACCAATTTAGTTTTCATAAAACTTATAATAATTTATTTTGGTTTGCAATGGGGAGATAGAGGAAAAAAGAGAAAAGAGGTAGGTCGATTAAGTAGTGTGAAAAAAAAAGCGGAAGTTGGGAAGGTGAATCATGGTGCATTGATAAATTTACCCTTTCGATAACTATATTTTTTAATATCAATTTGTTTAATTTTTATAATATTAAAAAATAGTAAGAGCATTTTAGGTATAAAAAAATGGACACAGCCTCGCATCTGGCTCCCTCTTATTAATATAGATAGATAGATAGATAGATAGATAGATAAAGTAGAATATTCTAGAACATTGAAAATTACAGGTTAGTTCTTAATTTTTGTATCTATATCAATACAATCTCTAATAATCTCCCTCAAGTGAACGGATACATCAAGTACAAGAAACTTATCACGCAGTAAGGTAAAGCAAGCAGACAACAAAAGCTTTGTAAGGTAATGGGCGAGCTAATAACGGGAATCAATAAAGTGAAACTCAATAGACTTGTTGCCAACCTTTTCACGAATAAAATGAAAATCGAGTTCTATATGTTTACTACAAGCATGAAATATGGGATTGACAGCAAGGTATATAGCCCTAATATTGTAGCATCAAACAATTGTAGTAGTAGAAAAAAAGATAACCAAATCACAAATAGATATAAAACTTAATATAACTCAGCAGTAACAACAGTTATGACGCAATATTCAGCAGTGACAGCAGTCATGATGCCTTAGTACTAGGATGAACAACTATAGATCACTTGCCAGAGTTCCAAGATATAAGATTATGGCCCACATAAATACAAAAACTTGTAGTCAAGAGATGATCAGCAGGATCCCCACCCCAATAAGTTATTAAAAGTATTACCAGCATGCAATGAAGAGCGTTGTAAAAACAAACCATGATGAATAGTATCTTTAAGATAATGAAAAACACACTTCACAAGCACCCAATGCGAACACAGTAGGCGATACACAAGCTAACAGAGGCGATTAACCACAAAGGAGATATCAGGATGAGTGAAGGATAAGTAATTAAGAGTACCTACAACGCAAAGATATTGTGGCAGGTCCTTGTAAAGGTCCTCAAGAGCAGTTGAGGACACTGCCGAATGACATAGAGAAGTAGTCAGTGGCTTCGCGAGAAGCATACATATGTCATAGCATTGTTGAGTAAGATACAACCCACCAATAGTGTGATGAGCCTCAACTCCAAGAAAGTAATTTAAATCACCTAGAGACTTGACCTCAAGGTCAGCCCCAGAAGCAGTAATTAGGGAATCCATAAGTATAAAAGAGGTATTAGTAATTAGAATATCATCCATATACACCAATACATAAATACAAAAGGCACCATGACATCAAGTAAATAGAGAGTGATCGGCCCAGGAATGACGAAACCCCAAAGAAGTAAGCTTGGCACTGAGACGAGAAAACCAAACTCGGGGGCCCTGTTTGAACCCATAAATAGTTTTCCGAAGGCAACATACATGATTGGGAAAGTACAAATGAACAAATCCTAAAGTCAACTACATAAAAGCATCTTTAGATAAATAGCGATGCAATAATGCATGTGAAACGTCAACCTGTTAAATAAGCATGCTAAAAGAAACTGCGAGAAAAAGAACAAGATGAGTAGTAGTATACTTAACTAATTGGCTAAAAGTTTTATCAAAACCCATCCCCTATTATTTATAAAAGCCCTTGGCAACCAAAGGCACTTTGTACAAGAGAACCATACGATCTTCGTATGATATGGAAAATCCATTTGCAGCCGACAATAGACTTGTGAGGTAGATGCAGAACAAGTACCATTACGCAATAGCACATAAAACTTGAAGCCCATTGCCTCACTCCACTATGGGAATTTGGTAGCATGTGTATAAGAAGTGAGCTCCGTGTCGAAAGGGCAAAGTATTAATATAGCCCGAGGAGCAGGATACTGAATAGTGTCGTCAGGGCATGTATGTTGTTTTTAACCCTTGGTGGATAATATAATGTGACAGAGCTAGAGCAGGACTTTTAGGCGACACTGTAGGAAGGTCATGGGATGAAAAAATAGTGGGCAAGGCTGTGGATGGTGAAAGAGCGAGTAGAGGTGTGAGATGTTGCAGGGTTGGCGGGTGATCCGTCATGACTAGTAGGACCTGTATGTAAGACAGACCAAGGAGATGATGTTTGTGACGAACCGACAGAAAGGATAAGTGTAAAAGCTGGTTATGGTTGAGGCGGTTAATATGGGGTTTTGATTATCTGATGAGCGATGGTAGTGGGTATTTGACAATCTAGGGTAGTGGGTGGTGGCGATCTGGAGGTATGGTGGGAGGCGTTGATTGGCGATGGTGACCGATTGGCACTGGTGGTGATCAGAGACTTGGAGGTGGCGTTTTCTTTTATTATTATTATTATTATTATTATTATTTATTTTAGTTTTTTTGTTAGGGTTTGATATTAGCGGGCGGAGGTTTAGAGATGAGAAACGAATTGACAGACTAAACCTCCTCTGATACCTTGATGTGATACAAAAATATGTTGAAATATAATGGTCAATTCAATTCATTATGAGAGGGATTTATAGCCTATAAATACAAAGTAAAATATTCTATAACATCCAAAATTATAGACTAGCCTTTGGCTTTTGTATCTATATCATTGCTATCACTAATAGACCCGATTTGGTTCCTAGTTGCTAGTAAAATCTTTCACAATTGGAACTCAATTACCAAGGATTCGTTTGTAATAAGAAAACTCTTCTCTTTCAAAAGTTGTACTGAAAATAAGTTATTTCTTACTAGTAGAAAACTCACAAAATAAATGATAAATACTTTGTTTATTTTTATTTTATAATAATAATAATAATATATTTATTGCGCTACTAAGATAATTTTTATTTAAAGTTAATGTTATTTTAATTACATATACTTTTTTGCCATATTTTACTAATTTTCAAATAGAGTTATGCATTGTTTATTTCATTATTATATTATCATCATTTTCCATTTCCCCAAAATTTTAAAGGCAATGTTTCTCATACTCATTTTCGTACAGTACCACTCTGTTTAAAACGTCGGAAACTATGATTAGCTGTTATTTATAAGGAATTGATGGTAGATAATATTTCTTAAATATCTCAAGTCATTTGTATGAGAATGAGAAGCATTTAAATTTTATATCTACTAATTTTAAAAATTAAATTGGTTAACCAGTCTATAAAGAAATAAAAAAAATAAAATTGCAGAGTAGTTATTTATGATTGTATACTTATTTTTACAGGGAGTACCTTGTTCCGCGTAACAATGAGAATTTGGAAAAAGAGTAACAATGAAAATTTGGAAAAATTAAAGCTACTCTTCATCATATAGAAGAATACTTGAAAATTGATCATGAAAATTTCAGAATTGTAGATCGCGGATAAAAAATGAAGTGGGGCCAAACTTTTCAACTTCTATTGCAAAATAAATATTCGGAATACATGCTATTACTCTTTCATGCATAGTGAATTTGTGATTGCGAAAAATATTTTTTTTTTCAAAGTGAATCTTAATGTATTATTCAGTTCATAAATAATAGTTTCATTTTATAATTTTAATTGTAATAAAATTATTGCCCATTTTTAATTTTGTAGCCTAAATCATTGAAGGCATTGATAATATTGCCATTATAATTTTATAAACAACAATAAAACAAAACTTGGTCGAGTTAAATTTGATTTTTTTCTATTTAATTCAAAATTTGAAAAAATTCATGCATGTTGATTTTATCTTAAACTATGCGCCCATAGAAATTACTCCCTCCATATAAAAATAATAAGATGATTTGACCAACACATAATTTTAGGCACAGTTCAAAAAATAGGTTTTTAAAATTTGAGTAATTATTAATGGCCACCCTTAAGTTTTTTTTTCATTATCAGTGAGCATCCACTAATTTAATTTCGATCAATTGGGTATTTCAAGTTTTAATAAATTGTCACTGAGCACCAATCTTAATTTTTAACTTTTATGAAAATTTGGCCATTTACTTTGAGTATACAAAATTGTATCTCTCATTTGTCCAATTAATGCTACCCTTTTAACAAGTATATACAAAATGGTCTCATATAATTCTTAATTATAAATAAATAAAAAACTAAAGATGTAATTAACTAACTACGTGGAGTAGAGAATAAAAAATAGAATGAGATAATTCTTTATACAAAAGAAAGATATTAAACGATTAGAGAATAAAAAGGAAAATTTGTTAGATATTTTAATGTTAGCAAATTGTGAAATTACCAAAACACCCATTTTATATGCTAAGATAATTTTTTTATTCAATTCCATAAAACTATTAATATACCTTTTTTGGTTAATATTTTAATATTCTACTTTTGACATGTTTTTGATATTTATTAAGTTATAAAAAGAACGAGAATTAAAATCATTAAGAAATTCAGTTTTCAATATATATAGGTTACTTGCTGCTTTTTATAATAAATTTATTTTTATAGAAATATTTATCATATATAAATACACACACACATATATATAATATTTGTGGATATTTTATTTGAAGAACATTTTATTACTATATTTACTATTTTTTACTGCACATTAAACATCTATATTCAAAATATAATATAATCTACTACTCAATTATTTTTCATTATCAAGAAGAATACTGTCAAAAAAAAATTTAATAGTGCTGTTTAATAATCTATTGAAACCTAAGTACTTAAATGATTAAAATTAAAATTAGTTGGTGTTGACTGATAATGGGAGAAAGCTCAGGGGTAGTCATTAGTAATTACCCTTAAAATTTGAATTGAATGTAAATTACTAACCTAACCTTGTATCTTTTGTCTTATTATTTGGTCCTATTAAATATGAGGAATAATATTGGAAATGTATTTACTTTTATAATCGTTGCACTTAATAAAATAGTATACTTTTTTGTCTTTTTCGTTGAAAGTAGAAAATTATATTTTTAGGTAATACTTATAATTATTGTATGAATATTTGGTAGAAATAAAAAATTATATTTTTTGCACTGAAAATTGTAAAAAATAATTAGTAACAAAGTAAAGTATGATAGAAGTATACTTTGGTGAAAAAAGTAACAAAATTTTTATTTCTGTAGAAGTATATTTTTCGTATTTTTAAGCAAAAAATATTTTATTTTTATTTATGCAAATAAATAATATTTTTATTTTTAAATAATTAGTTACTTATGTATGGTACCAAACAAGCCAAATATGTCAAACATATGAATAAACATTTCATTTCATTTCCGAATACCAGTGAGTGGTAGTTACGTATACGGTGTGTTGGATTCATGCTAATTACTAAGCTATGACGTGGCTACGCGTTCACGTTGAAATGTCAGGTCATTTGGATTGGGCGCTGAGAATGGGAGAATGGATTCAGACACAAGAAATTTGGTTTTTTTTTTTTACATTTTAGTATAGGTGAGCCTTAAAATTATGCAATCGGTACACATCAGTCTTAATATATTTCGCTATTAATAATAGAGAAATACATCCAGCTATACTATTTTCATAATTTTTAATGCTAAAATATTAATTGCATAATTTTAGAGTCCACTTGTACCAAAATGGCAAAATACCCCAAAAAATTTGGTGCTACGCTAATACAAAACACCACTCTCACTTCTTCTAGATCCTTCCTATTAAATTATAGAGTGTAAAAGCACCAACCGTACATTTATTTCTACAATATCTCTTCCTTGTTTTAAAAATTATCTTCTGTATTTCGTTGGAAAGAGGAATGATGTTCATGATGAGAAGCAAATTTTTGCAACTCGATTTGCATCGTTAAATGAAATGGATCAAATTTTTATTAAATTTGACTTATTCTATCTAATGGTGCACAGTCAAGTATGACACGAGGATCCTATTTTGATTGATTGGTAAGTTTGAATTTGAGGTATTAAGCTGTTGATTACCTGGTTGTACAATAAATTCCACGTCAACAGCCATTAGATTGGATAATGGAAATCAGGAAAAGAGTTTTTTTTTTAATCACTTTTAAAAGTGATATAATAACAAGCAACCAATTACGGCCGCACAAATAGAATAATAAAAAAAATTGAAATAATTTTATAATTACACATGTTAGATTCTATATTGTGCTCCGGAATTTATTGTTCACACTATACCATATTTACGAGTGTTGGACATAGATTTCACTTATTAAAATTATTATAAATTATACTGGTTACTAGACATATGCTCCCAATGTAGCATTCCGGAATTTCAAACAATCTGGAGTTCGCCACTAATGTCCATCCATATACATAATGAGGATCAAACAGCTAACAATTATGCTTTATTCATAAAAATTGCTCCAAATGTACGGAAAATACAAGTAACATTCAACCGGCCTTATTATCATGTTTTATGGCCTTACATATTTAGCTCAAAACAAATGAAAAATAACATCCTAAATCATTTTGGGCCGTAGACCTACAACTGTCTGATAAAGAAATAAAGTGTTAAAATAAAAGAAAATCCGACGATTCTTATGACTTCTAACCCCAATTTTTGCTTGGCATTTTCATGCAAAATACAGTAAAAAAATCCATCAAGCAGACACGAGTCAAAAACTAGAATACAATAATAAAGAAAAGAGATATGTATAATAATGTAACATGCAGTAACAATAAGAAAGTATAGAAACTACTATACAACATCATCTGTAAATATGCCGGTACAGCTAACCACATCTCAACCATTTACCAAGTATCACATCCAATCTCTGAGATATATTGTCCTTTCACATACTGCCGACTACTTGAAAATATTGTTTTCGAGGCCGATGACCACTTTTGAGGGTCATGTCATGAGTACTCATTAGAAATGGCCAATAGGGACTCCGTGCACCATGTCCAATACGGAATATATATTCCTCTGTGTGTCACAACCACCGTGGAATATACGTTTCTCTACATGCCACAACTACAACTACATACATCATAGGAATTACGAAATACAGTCTTATTCCTTAACTCTGTCACAGCCATGCCTACTTTCAATCCAATACGCAAGACATGCAATTAATGTATCATTCTGTCGACACGATGCAGAATGAGTTACTCCTTCACGACATCTAACTAACAATCTTAACAATACTTTGTTGTCTAAAGCTATTAACTATATAGCATAATTAACTTATCAGTCGTTTATGACCAACCTCATCAAACACAAGTATTCAATCATTTCCAATGTATCTATATTACGTATGCATCTGCAATTCTATCTCAATCCGTCCTCCATACTACCATCCAATGTCTCTCATTCAAGTAGACTAACAAACATCAAGAATCTATAAGATTAGTAGCTCTATCTCTAATCCACACAACATCTCCAAGACAATTCTATATCATAACACAACACCTCATATTCGGTACGCTTTTGACACTTCTACTCTCTATTTTATCTTTTTTACTTTATCAACCATTTTCAACATATTAACTCCACATACATGCTAGTATTTTCACTTTGTCCCAAACATCCTTAACAAGCTTCTGCTATCCAACCTCAGTCAAACTACTTACATGATACCCAATCCTATAGCCCATATATAATCTTCATACGGATAACGTCTCACAGTTCCATCCATTATAATATTATGCCTACCACGTCCACATTGACCATCACGTCCTATACTTGCCATATCTAAATTAAGGGGAAATTATTCAAAATCAATCACATGTTCCATTTTATTTGGTAAATAAAACTATATTTGTAAACCTGGATAGCTTGTCATTAGCTTTGTCTACCAAATAAAATCAGTGTTGGGCCAACAAGGCATCTCGTATTTATCCGGCACAGATCTAAATGTCGACATTTGCCACAACAAGGTACCGGCTTTTAAATATAAAAAATGCGTAAGAAAACAATGTGACTCATGGATTGATGCAAACAAACACACAAGGCACACAAATAAAACCAAAGCATCCAAGGCAATCAATTTATGAGATGCTTACCCTAACTATTTAGATGCAGATCACTTGAGACTTCCTACTCGTCAGACCCAACAACCTAGAACCCCTAAAGTTATTATATACCTTGAGTTCTGATACTACTGTAATGCCCCACTATTCTACACAATCTCAAGCACGCTGCTAACGTCCATTCATATACATAGTGAGAATCAACCAGCTAACAGTTGTACTTTATTCATAAAAACTGATCAAAATGTACGGAAAATACAAGCAATATCCAACTAGACTTATTGTCATATTTTATAGCATTACACCTTTAGCTCAGAATAAATGAAAAATAACATCCTACATCATTTCGGCCCGTAGGCCTATAACTGTCTGATAAGGAAATAAAGTACTAAAATAAAAGAAAATCCAATGATCCCCGAGTGAGCTCCAACCTGTCCTAACTACGGTTCTGATGACTTCCACCTCCAAATTCTACTTGGTATTTTCATACAAAATACAGTAGAAAAATCCACCAAGTAAGCACGAGTCAGAAATTGAAGTACAAGATATATATGATAACGTAACATGCGGTAATATCAAGAAAGTATAGAAACTACTATACAACATCATCTGTAAATATACTACTATAGCTAACCATATTTCAACCATCTACCAGGTATCACATCCAATCTTCGGGATATATTATCCTAGCACATATTGTCGACCACTCAAAAATACCATTTCCTAGACCAATGACCACTTTGTAGGGTTAAGACACAAGTACTCATCAGATACGACAAACACGGACACCGTAAGCCACGACCAACACGGAATATATGTTCCTTTGTATGTTATGACCAAATATATGTTCCTTAGCATTCCACAACCATCGCGGAATATACTTTCTTCCACATGCCAACAACCACAACCACAACCACAACCATATGCATCATAAGAATTGGGACATACAATCCTATTTCCAAACTATATCATAGTCAGGCCTACGTTCAATCCAATATGCAAGACATGCAATTAATTTATTATTTTGTCGACACATATTCGGCTACAACATGCCATTAACATTAATCCAACAAGTTTATTGTATATTCAATGCTTATTTGACATCAAATTCATTCAAAATTAGTCAAAATGACAACACTTAACCAAATTGGTCTGGACGGGTAGGACCTTGGTCTGGACGCCTTGGTCTGGTCCAGATGGAACCCCTCCGATTTAGCTAGTTTGGTTAAGTGTTGTCGTTTTAACTGATTTTGGATGAATGTCAAATAAGCACTAAACATACAATAAACTTGTTAGATTAATGTTAATGGCATGTTGTAGTCGAATATGTGTCGACAGAATGATAAATTAATTGCATGTCTTGCATATTAGATTTAACGTAGGCATAATTGTGATAGAATTAGGGAATAGGACTATATGTCCCAATTCCTATAATGTATGTGGTTGTGGTTATTGGCACGTGGAGGAACATATATTACGTGATGGTTGTGGCATAAGGAGGAAAGTATATTCCTCAGTGGTTGTGACACACGGAAGAATGTATATTCCGTGTTGGCCGTGGCACACAGAGTCTGTGTTGGCCATATCTGATGAGTACTATGTCTTTACCGTCAAAAGTGTCATTTGCATCAGAAATAGTATTTTTTAATAGTCGACTAGTATGTGGGAGGACAATATATTCCGGAGATTGGATGTGATACCTAGTAGATGGTTGAGATGTGGTTAGCAGTTGATTGGTCTTGAAAAGTTAGTTATTTAGGATGTTAAAACGGTGCATTTA
>MKEJ01055329.1:3425-14415 GCA_001753735.1 Embelia ribes
TAAATTACTCATTCTAGTTCAATGAGTTCACAGATGATTGAATACCTTAATCTATTTCGTAACCTACTCCAAGTTTATAACAAAACCTCAAGCTCGTAGCTCGGTTGATATTAACTTGACTATCCTAAAGTTTATCCAAAAATAAAAAAGAAATATTGACAGTTCTAAATAGGTATCAAAGTGTTCGAGCTTGTTCAGCAATTTGTTTTTGCTGCCAATGTGATTGAAAATTACTGAATTTATTCATACTCTTGAAAGTTGGTCGATGCACAATATTATTCATCTTATCCTAAGATAAGGTATTATCTGAACATAACACAACTTATATAAAAAAAATCATAATAAAACTAAAAAATCAAATCCTATTATTTGTTATTTTATTTTTCAAATAACTAAATTATTACAAAACTGAAAATTTTAAATTTAACAAAATTAAAACCAAAACATTAGAAAACTCAAAAATCTAAATAAAAGAAAACTAAAAAAAGTTAATTTATCTGAAAAAAATTCAATTTTTCATCCTATTATCTATATTTGTTTTAGCAAAAATATTCGTGTTATTTGTGTTTTTCCATATATAGAGTAGTTCATCTATGTATAAAGTGGAAAAGAAAACTTTCTCCTACCATGTTTCATAATCACTATTTACATATACACTTAATTAAAGAAAATTTGGTGGAGATACATACATAAAAAAAAATTATGGAGAAAAAAATTCAGTTATTATATCTATTACTTGTATTTTTCTTTTCTGTTAGGAAATTCTTATTATTGATGTGTTTTTTTCCATATATAAGTTCCTATATGTATAAATTGAAAAAAAAAACTCTTTAATACAAATTTCCGTTTCTTTTTTATGTTTATTTTTTTTTTCTCTTTGGCAAATTCTATTATTTTTGTTTTTTTTTTTTGTAAGAAATAAATCATAGCAAAACTAAAAGATCAATATTAAATAAAATTGATTGCGAAAATATTAGAAAACTCGAAAAAATAAACATAAAAAAATAAAAAGAGGATATAAGAAAAGAATCAACATTTTTATACTATTGTTCATAATCTTTTTTAGAAACTTTATTCCTATTATTGTGTTTTTTCCTATATAGCATATTGAAATTTGCATGTTTTGTACTATTATTCACATAGAAATGGCCTTTTTTTTTTTTTTTGACAATAAAAAGATCCAAACGAGATAAATGAAACACAAAAGAAAATTTTATTTCAAAGAGGAAATCCCAATTCTATTGAGTTTCATCTTCAGAATCCCATTAGATATTTAAAAGATTATTGTGATAAATTCGTATATCGTAGGACCCTAATTCTAATAAACGATAAAAGTTCAAAATTTATTTTAGGTTTCTTTTTATTATAAAAAGTTTCCTTTTGAGATGGGTTTTGTTCCTTTGATATGTTGTCTTAGGTTGGTTAACATGTATAAAAAATTAATTCGAAAAAATAAAGAGAAAATTGAGGCAAAAAATAGAAACCATTAAACAAAACACATAATCGATGATAACTCTAAATAAAAAAAAATAGAAATAAAAAGGTCAGATTTAAAAAATGAGTTGAGCTAAAGAAAACCTTTCAAAATGGAAATTTAAAACTTAAACCGAATAATATTTTATTCCTTTACAATTTATATGCATATATAATATCAAACATCATATTTATATGTTGAGCTTTGTAAAGTCCACGCATACGATTATTATATCAAACATTCAAAGTTATAGTAATATTAAGGATACAGTAGAATATATTCCAATGACATAATTGTATCATTGAATATACAGTGATGCAATGAACCTTGAAAAGATTTAAGAAATATGAAAACAAAAGTTACAAAAGCAATACAAAAATATCAAATCAAATGTAAATAACTAATAATTAAGTTTGAAGATGATTTAGGAATTATTGAAAAAAAGTGTATTTTGATCATTTAAATTCAATTCAAATGTATTCTAGATGAGTAACTTATAATATTTTGTAAATCTCATAAAATTTGAAACGAAATACTAACAAAAAAGCATATTAGTAGTGAAAATAAAATAAATCTTACAAGTAAAACCAAACTTCTTAATGATATTGCAATTTCTGCTAGCTGTGGGAAAAAAATTTAATCTTTTAATATAATATTGACATATGATCGTACATAGGAGAAAAAAGAATATAAACCTCTCGTATGAAGTTCATTGCATATATTTTCTTAAAATGGTGTGAAGAAGTAAGATCTGATAAATAATTTACTCCACAAAAGTGATAAATAATACATGATAGCTTCTATCCAACCCAATCTATTAAGTGAGAAGTTAGTTTTGTCATGGTATTGAGGGCAAAATCAAGAATAAAAAAATAAGATAGACTGAACATCATAATAAATTATAAACGGTGTTGATGAAAACTTCATAATTTTATGAAATTAGAACTCATTTTTCTCGAAAATAAGATATTCATGGTTTAAATCTCAAATCATTTGTGATTTAGTAGTCTAATATAAAAAATTAACAAATTCATTAAAATAAATCTGAATCTATTTATGGTATAGTGTTCTAATAGAGAAAATAACAAATTCATTACAATTAATTGATTGTACAAATTGATTCTACTAATTTGAAAAATATCATATAGATTTTATATATCCTAAATATAAATGTAAGTTTATATTAAAGAATAAAGTGTTACTATCGTATTATTCTCATACATAATAGCTAAATACTATTAGAAATTACAATTATTTTTTCAGTAGTGAATAAGTCTAAGTTGTTGAACATAAATATTAAATAATTCATAAATATACTACATAATTTAAGTGTGATTTAATTATCTAAACATGCAAACTTTTAAATTGAAGTATTTCAATTAAAAGAAGAAAAAAGAATTACTATATTATTAAATTTTATTGTGCATTTATTGTACAAAAATCATTTGATTAATTTGAAAATTAAAATAAGAACTTGGCTAAATTTAGTATGTAATAATGATGTACGTACTCCTATTTATTAAAAAAGTGAATATTATTGTTGTATGTAGTAAAAGTTGGATTCTTGCCTAGCTTCTAGAATTGTTAATTTATGAGCAAATTAAATGCTTCGTTTTTGGTTTTGCTTAATAATGCTAGGACGAACCGCAATAACGATAGTACTTTTAAGGCAAAGATTGCAGTATAAAGTGGATAATATGGGTACAAGAATTGGTACATAATAAATGAGGTAGGACCATAGGATATATATATACATATATATAGAATGAGATCATAGGATAAAAAAAATTTCAAAAAATCTTACAAATTTTGTCTGCCATTTAATTTGATGTATCATAACTGTTGGTTCGTTTCAAATCCAACTGCTAAAAAAATTTGTAAAATTTTTTATAAATTTTTTTATCCTATGATTCATTCTATTTATATATATATATATATATATATATATATAATTGTAATGCCGAGAAGAAGAGGCGAGCCGCAGTGTGGTAGAGACAACTGGCGCAGGCTTTTTCAAAGGGTTATCAATGTTGAAATTAATGTGTCTTAACTCAATATTTTAAAACCCCCTCGGCCCGCCGATTCAATCTGTAAAATTGGAACCCGGATTAATTTTCGGGCCGGACAGTACTGGGAAACCGGTTCTTACAAAAAAATTGTATATTTTATCAAAACCACCGGAGCTTGTGGTTAACTTCCCAAATCCGTCACTCTACGAGATAAGATATAAACCAATAAATTAAGAATATCACACTCTATTATAAAACCATCACACCACTAGATTTTATTTGTGTAACTCTCACAAACAAACTGAGTTGGTTGGTCTGGTAAGGCCTGGTTCCGAAATTTGGAATGTCTTGTACAAAATTAAAAAGAGTATTCCATTTTTATTTATTTGACAAACATACATAATTTTCAACCATAGAAAGAAGCTCAAAATTAAGAGTCAATTGCACTTTTTTTTTTTTTTTATTTATAGAACCATTGCAAATATTTTATTTTATTTTATGAATTTTAAGTATTTAAACTAAAATTATTTTTTTTAATATTAAAATTCAATAATTTATCTATTTTAAATAAATTTATAATTTTTTAATAGTTTAATTTTAGACTCTTTAATATAAAAAAAATCTAAAAATTACTAAAAAGTATGCATTTGTAATTTTTAGTCCATGTGCGATTCACTTCCTCAGGGATGACTTTGTTGTTGGTATCCGCCTTGAATGGACAAATGATTCTTAAAATACAACTTTCGATCATATATTCGGAATAAAGTTGTTATCCGAACAATTGTTTTGTCATTTCACTGTATGATATTCTCTAGTGTGTATATATGTGTATGAAAAAGAAAAAATGTTGAAAAATTTTGTTTTGTACAAAAAGTATGCCATGAGCGAAGTGAATTAAATATTAGGTGATTAATCTATTCTTATAGACAATGTGGTATCTTTTGATGAAAGGGTACAATATTTTTTTTATAAAGTGAGCAGCCATCTCACCTACAAATTAAGGTGTAAATTTTTAGTTACATTATTTTAAAATTCCAACATTTCATTAGTTATTTCAAATAAATTCCAAGATAGTTAATGCATTAAAAAAATCAGACAAGTCATTAATTTCAGTTTCTGATCGAAAGTGGTCATCGCATATCTCCGCTTGTTCTTTTGTTCTGAAATGACCTCAAGTCCACGTTAGCCTGTCCTTTTTTTAATTGAACTGCACTTTTAAGTGCTCCTCTTTTCCTTGTCTATAATAAATTTATGATCTAGTTACGAAAAATATGGTACCTGACTTGGGAGCTATACCATAATTTTAGCTTACACATATATTTGCAAAATAAATTTTCGTAAACAAGTTTTTAAAAATTACCTCTCTTTCTTTGGTACCATTACGCGTGTACGGACGTTGACCAAAGCAATAAAAAGAGGTAATTTTCGGCTGTAATAATTACAAAAATGATCATATAGTTTGAATAAATTTATACTGGTTACCATCCTATACATTCTAACGTTAATGGTCTAAAATTTTTGAAAACGTAGCAGACTTGGTCCTTAATGTAGACAGAAAGCCAACCAAAATGCTGAAAATCATATAAATTCACTTGTTTTTTTTTTGTTTTTTTTCTAATAAGTAAATTGATAAATATGTATTTGTACATACAATGAAATACACGGATTAATACTGTATTTAAATCAAACTATCCGTTGCACACTTTCATTAACAGAAAAGTCAGGAACTAATGAGGTAAATTCTATTTGACAACTGTAGAATTACTATATACAATAAAAACTGTCATATGTCAACTGAAAAGACACGTGAAAAAAGTTATTCTTTCTCTACATCTAATGCTTAGCCAACTCATTTATTATTCTTACTGACATTAATACCATACCTGAACCCTTATCGGAGAATCGGCGAACAGTCCCCTTGTTGGTACTTTCAAGTATTAAAGAAAAACTGAAAAAGGATAATCGAAAGGTCGTCCCCTTGCTCGTATTTTCGAAGTATTTATCAGCGAGGAACATGTATTTAATCCGCAATTGGGTACATACACTTCAATTGGCCCTACTACTCTCTAAACATGTCAAGATCCCCTAACATCCATAACCCCTCTCCATCAAATTCACCCCACAGTAACAGATCTTTCCCTGTGAACCAAACATTACTCGAAATTGCCCAAAACTCATCCACCATCCTTTCTCTCCTATCTACTGTGATACCCCTTGACTTCTTTACCCGAAGCAACCTCCCAGACCTAATCTTCCCTAAAGTACAGGCAAGACTCAACTAACAAATAGTAAATAATCTAAGCTCCTCTAACAACCCTCCACAACCCTTGGATCTGCAAGCACTGATCACTTCTATTGTGTAGGAACAAATTCAATCAACCCTTAGTTTCTTGGGATTAGCTCTTGAACGCGAAAACAATTCCCTCCTTCATATACCAGAGTACAAACCGATGGCAATTGATCACGTTAATGAAATGGTCCCTTATGAGCCTAACAGATATGTTAGCCAACCTCTCGTATTCTTCTAAGAATTTCTCCCTGTCAAACCCCTTAATCATTGTTAATGCCGCCCATTGCGACAGTTTTGTACTATCCTTTGACGATCTGGATTTATTCATAACCTTTGGATCATTTTCCGAAGTTATTCCGCTTTTCCTTACCCTTGCCGAAACTTCAGCCATAATAGTCTAGAGAGAGAAAATAAAGGATGTGCAAAATTGAAAATAACAAATGAGTAGAGCGGTATCTCTATTCCTTACTATTTATAGCAAAACCACAACCGCCCAAAAGTAAATCGGAGACGTTTCAAATGTCCACGCTTCAAGCAACATGGCTACGTGGTTGTCTCTAGCAATCCATATTTGCTATTTGAACATTAACTACCCTGAACTAAGACTTGCATGGTCTACAATAGTTGGGGAGCAATATAAAGTATTTCCCTCAGGATAAATGAAAATTGGAAATTTTATTTCAAATATAATTTGTATAATTATTTCATCTCTTCTCCTATGACTTTTCAGAAAAATTCCAAAAGGCGGACCCTAGCCTTGCATGAGTAACAATCCTTCCTTCTAGGATGATCCCCTTGGGATTATTAAAAAATCGATCCCGAAGCCAGTTGGTAGGAGTCAATTTCCAAGTTGCAAAATCAAGTTTATTTTTTCTAAAGTCCAATCCTCCTTGGCTAAGGCTATATAAATGTTCCGCATTCAAAAACTTTCTTGGGCTGAATAAAATTAAGAAAACGCCCAAGGCAGTTAGGAACAGTTGATAAATATGTATTTGTACATACAATGAAATACATTGATTAATATTGTAGTTAAATCAAACTACCCGCTGCACACTTTGATTAACAGAAAAGTCAGAAACAAATGAGGTAAATTATATTTGACAGTTATACGGGTACTGTGTACTATAAAGCTGCCACATGTCAACTGAAAAACAAGTAAAAAAAGTTATTATCCCTCTACATTTAATGCTTAACTAACTTATTTATTATTCTTACTGACATAAATACAATATCTGAACTCTTACTTACATAAGTATCGGATAGTTGGCGGGCAATTCCCCTGTTTGCACTTTTAGATACTAAAGAAAACTTGAAGGTCTATCGGAAGGTCGTCCCCTTGCTCGTGTTTTACAAGTATTTATCAGCGGGAAGCATGTATCTGATTTGCAATTGGGTACACACTCTTCAAAAATTATTATTTTTTATTTATGTTTTGCATTGTCTCGTACTACAGTTGTGATAATTAGCAAAAGGAGATTTCTCTCGAGTCTTGTAGGCTCTATTGAATTAAACAAAGAGGACTAGACTCGGGAGCAAGCTTATCCTTTTAGACTTGGGTCTTAGGCCTAGTTTGTGAATGTTGATATTTTTTAAAATTTGTATTTTATATTTATTTTTGAAAATTGATTATAGAAATAGGTATAATTATAGTATGTGGTAAATAAATTTTAAAAGTTACTTTGATAAGTAATGTATTATTTGGTAAAATGATATCTTTTATTGTAAAAAGATAAAAAAATATGTATGCAAGGAGAATAAAAGAAATATAATTGATATTATTATGCTAATTAATGAAAGAAAAAATAAAACTAATTTTTCAAAGCACCACTAATGCTGATTCTAAAAGAACTCTTAAAAAAGTATAAATAGATTATTAAAAACATATGTTTTAGAGTTTACCAAACATCTCAAGTTACAAATTTTAAAAATATATAAATATAAAACCAAAAATAATTCCAAACTAGATCTTAGAGTCTAGAGGGTCAATCCTTTGAAGTATAAGGATAAATTTTGTTTCAATTGGAACAATGGGAAAGGGTGAGTATTGATTCGGTTTCGGAAATTTTTCCAACCAAAATCAACATTCAAAAATTTCCGAACTCAAAAAAATAGGAACTGATCCCAAATCGAATTAAATGAAGAACCGAACCAAAACCAAAATTAAAAATAGGTCAAATCCAAATCCCGAAACCAAAATTCCAAAATTTTGAAATAAAAAAGGTTAAATAAATAACACATATAAAAATTAAATAAATAATATTTTAAAAAATTCAGGATACCTGATAATTTTATAATGAACTCTTGATCCCAATCCAAAATTAATTGGAAAATTCGAGAAATCCGAGAATTTGGTTATAAAAATTAAAATAATTAAAATATTTCTGGAAATTCGGGATATCTGAAAAATTTATATTTGATTTCCGATTCCGAACCAAAAATTTTAGAAATTTAAATCTCGATCCCAAATCGAACTATTTTTTTTGGATAATTTGTTTTGATTTTTTGATTTGAAGGGAATCCGAATGTTTGGAAATCAAAATATGGGAGACGATAAGTTTAATTCATCCATTTTATTAATTTAATTGATGCGACGAGCAGGTTTTGGTTCCCCAACTCTTTTACCACCTGTTTGGGAGGCAATTCCATTGATAAAGTGCTTTACTAATGCATGCAGCAGACCAAACCAGCAGCAACTTCATTTATTTTTATTTTTTGCTTTTCTGCACTTATTATAAATGCTTATCTGCACAAGTCAGATTTACAGAGGTTTTTTTTTAAAAAAAAAATTTAAATAAATAATCTAATTTATTTATGATTTAAAAAAAAACTAGATCCTAACAGTTTAAAATTTTCAATTTATTTAAACCCAAATATCAAATAAATCTAGTTTTTAAACTAAGTAGCCAAACCCTATCTAGATTTAAGTATAAAAATTAAAAAATTAAAATTTATAAGCTACAAAATCTATTATTATTATTATTACAATAGAGGAAATAAATAATATTGCGTTTGTCAACCCAAAAGCCATTAAATCAAGCGTACTACATCACGATGGCTTTTTCTCAGCTTTTTAAATTTTGTTTTTTCCATCTGCATGATGGCGTTATCTCTCCTTTTTTCATTATACTTACAAATTTTTGCTTTTTTGTGGCTTTGTCATGTTCCAAGAGTAAATTATAATATTATGCTAACCGCGCCTACAAATAATTATTCACGTTTCCATTTTAGCCATCCAAAAATAATTATCCCTCCTACCTTGGCATTGTCCAATTCATTGCAAATTGATGCAAATATCAAAATAATTCTTTCAACCTTTTTGGGGGTAATAATATGAAAAAAGGTTATAAGAATAATTTTGATAAATTAAATTACTAAATTTGTGTTTTGCAAGCTTAGTTTCTAATTTGTCTAAAACTGTATATCACCAAACTTAGTAGTTATTTTTGAACAGAGCGAGTAACTTTATTTGAACAACCAAATAAAGTTGTGTAAATATTTCCAAATGCTTTAAGTAATATAGAAAATAATAGAGCCTGTTGTCACTATTCATTAACTTGGTTGGGAAACCGGGAAATGGGTTCCCAAATCCAAACCAAAGGCCAGAGCACCTATAGACCCAAGTCAATCACCATTGCCATGGGCGAGGGGCTGCCAAATGCCTCGCACCTTTTAGGTGTGGAAACCAACATTTTCGTGCCCCCTTGAAAACCTTGACCTTGAAAATGGAGTCAAAGAAGTCATCTCTAGCAATGAAGCTATTTCCTCCGTTTCTAACATCCATAGCCCCTCAAAGACTTTGTGGATAGGGAGATTGCCCTAGTGGCAAATGTTGACTCCATAGTGGAAGCAGAAACTCGGCACCAATTGTCGATTGCATGTGTCAGCTCGGAGGACAAATCCATTAGTTCACCTACGGTGGAGGTCCTAGAGGAAGTTAGAGATGGAAAGGATCAGTCGGGTCATAAACACGATGTGGATCTCAATGTTAAGTCCGAAGTCACTTGGGGCCAGAAAGGGACCAAGGGGAATAAAATTGATAGGAAAAGATCCAAAAGGCTCAAGAAAAATACTTAGTGTAAAGATTTTACTTATTCTCGTTGAGCTTTAATTTTGTTATCTTGTTTGTAATTTGTTTAAATAGTTGGTAGCGTGTATGTACGCTACTTGTTGGAGGTAGAATATCTTTTTTTTAAGAAGCGTCTTACCGTAGTTTGACTGAACTTTTGTTGCCTTTGAGCTTCATTATAACATTTTTTTGGTATTAATACATTCAACCTTCCAAAAAATAAAAATAATAATAATAAAAAAAATTCATTAACTTGTAGTTTAATAAGGACATGTGCCTTGTTAGAATTCTATCCTTTATCGTTGAATTAAACATATAACATGGGGTGTGAACTTTTTGTTCTTTCAACAACTGCCGGTTTCAAAATGTAGCATGTGTCCATGAATGCATAAATGGACAATTTATGAACGTCATCCATCCAAATTCCACTAGTATAGAATAACTCTACACCATAAATTACTTAGCGTAAGCGGTTCGGCTAGACCGACCGAGTCTATAGAATTCCAACCCAACCTGATCAGAAGAGGGAGTCAAAACCATAGAGTATGTCGGGGAGGGTTTTCCTTTCTTCTTTTCCTACATCAAAGACGAGTCTGACCCGCAAGGCTGACCTGTTGTTGCTTGGTTGAAGATTTCACAAGATAAAGAGAACTCAAGGGGAAAGTTTGAAAAAGTAGAGCCCCTTAGTAGGGCTCGACACAACATCGGGCTATTATAGCAAAAGTCGCTATAGTTGCATTTAGCTTCAATTAAGCTTAAAAATGACAATAATGTTACCATTTACGAGTGTTAAAAACAAACATGAAATCGTCAAGTGACTCGCATACATTTGCGGCAATGACCACAGAATAAAATCTCTCCATATTTGGAATGTTTATGGGTTACAAGTTATATTTCTTTCTGTATACTCGTCTTTTTATTGTAAAACTTCATGTAGCATCAAAACCAATTAAACTGTTGTAGATTACTGAAAAATTAGCCATCCAAACATGTAGACCCGATCATTTCAGAGGATTTGCACTTTTTCGGTGCCTACATTACAAAAAAGTTACTCATGCTAAGGTGAACTAAGTTTTTCCAAATTTTTGCACCATCGCTGCCAGAAGATTTTAGGCAAATGAAACAATTTTCCTTAAAAAAAAAAAAAAAAA
>MKEJ01055331.1:0-7500 GCA_001753735.1 Embelia ribes
TTTTAATTTTTTTTTGTGTTTTTTTTTTTTTTTTTTTTTTTTTTGAAACGGCAACTATTTTACACGTGTTAGTTAAGTGGTCAACTTCACCTATGTTTTGCATTGGGAAGTCAATTTTTTGGTTCACCGAATCATCCAACCTAATCAAACATGGTTCGATTCTAAAATCAATCAAAAGTTAGGTTCAGTTTTTAAATTTAAAAAAAATTAATTAATTTGGTTTATCAATTCAATTTACGGATTGAGATATAATGATTCGGTTTAAACCGAATCGAAATATAAAATTACAAAAATACCCCTAATATATATATTTTCTCCTTTCACACTTACAAACCCTAAGCCCACGTTTAATCAAACTTCTATTTTCGTTTTTTTATTTTTATTTTATTTTACTCAGATCTATTTCTTTCTCTACTTTAATATATATATATATATATATACACTAATGATTTATATATCTATATTCAAATTTGTATTAATCCATTGATTATGATTTTTTTAATAATACATACTCAAGATTTGTATCAATCCAATGATTGAAATGACTTTTTAAATTATGTACACATGATTTTTTTTAAAAAAAACAATTCCTAATTTGTTAATATTTTTGGTTTGAAATTGTTCAAACCGAATCCACCAGTCTTAATACAATTCGATTCAGTTCAGTATTCTTACTAAACCGGTTCGGTTCAGTTGGTAAAATAACTGATCAGTTCATTCGGTTTGGTATAAACCGATTCAATTTTGAACCGAATGAACTGGTTGCACAACCCTAGTTTTGCATTTCTATTCTTTTTTTTTTCTTTTTTATCTATTAGTATATTATTATTCTTTTTGTTCACAGATTATTGCATAATATAATTTTTAATAAATTTTAAATATAATAATATAATATTTAATATAACAAAAAAATTAGATGCACTCTTATTTTATACTTAAAAATATAAATTTGATATTTTTATTAAATTTAAATATTAAACATTATAATTTAAAACTTTTTAAAAATTGTGTTGTGCAATAATTAGTGAACAGTGGGAATATATAATTTGAGAGAAGGGTACTAATGTTTTTTAACTCTAACTTTATTTTTCCAATTAAAAAAAACGTATTCATTCGACAAGAAGAATACAGGTTAAACGCTATATACACATAAGCCAACATAATGATTGATCCAAAGAGTCTTCAAAGCAATAAAGCACGACCCAAAAACATTATTATAAAACTTAAAAATTTACATAATCAGACGTGCGCAAATCCTATTAATTGCCTTAGAATCGCCAATGAATCCGTTAAAAGACCTGACGAAACAACTCATAGGAAACGTAAGACTAACTAGATCTCCAGAAAGAGAAATTAACTCTCATTAAAACCGAAAGATTTTTAATAAGAACTAAAAATGAAACAATGAAACACAAAAAGAGAGGAAGGATGGCCAAATCTTGTCTAATTAAGATTGTCGAAATCATCAATTACTTTATAAGGACCTTGATCTAATACTTATATCTAGGGAGTTGATCCCAAACTGCTGAATGAGATTAAAACATTTGAAATTTTAAATTATTTGCCAAAAATTTAAATATTATAATCATATCTATGATTTTTAATTCAACGGCCCGAAATCTAGGCACTGCCGGAATGGGGTTAGCGGTTCAGCTACCTATTTTTGTAATTAAGAATGTAGTATAAACTTGGGTAATTATCATTCACCACGCCTGAGGATTTGTCAATTATTAATGAGTGCCCACTTATTTCATTTTTTTTTATCAATTATACTCCTCAATGTTTAATAAAATATCAACTAACACCTTTCCATTAAGTTTACATCATATGACTCTTTTGCCCCCGTTGTTAGCGCTTATTATTTGCAATGGTCTATAATCTTATGTTTCTATTCTATTCTTCTATTATGATAAATATGGACAAACAAATGAGATGGGGATGAATTCACTTGAAGACATATAAAGTAGTTGAAATAGTCTATAATCTTATGTTTCTAGTCTAGTCTTCTATTATGATAAATAAGGACAAAAAATGAGATGAGGATGAATCCACTTGAAAGTATATAAATAATCAATTTAAAATGTGGTTGTATTTATGGTTTATGTAGAAATCTTTCAAGATAGATAAAACACCGAATGGTGCACAAAAATATAGCAAAAACATAAGATTATAGACCATTGCAACTTATAAACAATAGCAATAAAGGTAAAAGAGTCATCTGATGGAAAATTAACGGAACATTTAACAAATTAGTGTTGATTGATATTTTATTAAAAGTTGAGGGGGGTCAATAATAAAAAATGAAATAAGTGGCATCTCATTGATAATTAACCAAAGCTCAAGGGTGATTAATGATAATTACCCTATAAATTAATGACTCATTAATACTATTTCAATCCTAAATAATCGACTACTTATCCTAACTCCTGGGAAGGGATTGTGCAGTTTAACACAATGTAGCTTCTCCATTTGGACAAGTGTTACGAACTATAACATTGAATACCAAGATTTTAATCTGGGATTTTTCAGAAACTAACAACCACATAACTAAATAAGTGACTAGTTCCAATTCCTTCATTCCGATATGTCTGTATAAATATCTTCGTAGTTTAGCTTCCATTCACCACTGCATAAAAATTCAATCATAATAGGGCTATGAATGAACCGAGTAGCGTACAAATTACTCATTGTCAACTCTTTACAAGGTCAGCTCAAGATCAAACTTAACGTAGGCCCGTCTTCTAAACTAGTACCCTTATGGACTCTAAAGCTTTTATATAATAGTATATGATGTTATATGATAGTATTGACTGAACCTAAAATGTATAGTTTATTACTTAACAAGTGCACAAAGGTATTGTCGTAGTTTTCTTAGTAATAATACCGAGTATCGATCTCTCAAGGACTCCTAAGTATAGTGAAAATTCTAAGAAGCTCCGAATCACGCCATCTTATTGTGATACTCCTCCCGTTTCAAAATAAGTATCGCTGTAGACAAATTTTTTTGTTTCAAAATAAGTGTCAGTTTAGAAAACCAAGAATACATTTATTACTCTATTTCCAATTCTACCCATCTTATTTTAATTAAATATTCTAACCATTTTACAAAAAATAAATATTTAATGAAGGATATTTAGGTAATTTGTATATATTTTTTGCTGAAATTTAGAATATTTAATGAATTTCTTAATCCTTGTGCATAGGCCTAAAGTGACACCTATTTTGAATGGAGGGAGTAATTAAATTACTTTAAATCTACTTTTACGGGCTCCTTGGATTTTGTTCCAATCGGGGAAGAGTTTGAGCTAAAACTGGTGCAATAATTTAATGAATAAAATGTAAAAACAACAATAATAAAAATCTTGCCTATGACATGAAATTCGATAGATTAGTTTTCGCCCCTAATTATCATAAATGATAAGTTTCAATTGAGTTGGTCTAGAAAATCACCGAGCATTTTTGGGAGCGTGTCAGAACTCCATAACTATGCCTAAATGATTTCTAAGTTACCTGAGACAGGTTCAAAATCCTAAACTTAAACTAAATCAATTTGACGGATTAAGATTCCCCTAAATGATAAGTTCCGGTTAAATTTGTCTAGAAAATCACAGACGTTTCTAATTTGGTTTATCTCGATCTAGTGTGTCATCGGGAGTGTGTCAAACTCCATAACTACAAGTAGGCGATTTCTAAGTTACTTACGACAAGTTCGAAAACCTTAAATTTTCTAAGTCATTTTTTCTAGATTAAAATTTAGAAAGATTATTCTCGTCAACTAGGGTGTTCGGGGGTTTGACTAATCTATTTTCATCACAATGCAAGATTGAAACTACCCTTACATGATGAAATTAAACATAAAAACATGTAATAAAAAGGATGATAATTTAAACATCACAATAATTAAAAAGACAATAATGCTAAAACAAATTAAACGACTTAATTAAGTAAGAAATTAAACAACATGTAAATTAAAGCATAAAAATAAAAACATTGCAATAATTAAAACAACAATAATGCTCAAAATTAAACAACTTAGGTAAGCAAGAAAGTAATAACTTACAAACTTTGAGGAATTGAAATTAAATTATTATTTGTGAATGAAAAAAAAAAACTCTTCTTCAATTCCTAGCACCAAGATCAGACAAAGAAAGAAAAAAAGAAAAAAAAATGAAGAGAGGAGGAGGAGCAAAAAGCTTCACAAAAAACTAAAACTAAAACTAAGTACCAAAATTAGGAAAAAAGATGAATGTGTTTTGGCATTTGGTAGGGGTATTTGAGCTTTAAAAATAATCCAACTGCTCAAAATTTGGCAAGATTATTCCGTTTCAATAATTCTTCATTTTTCTTGATTTATTTGCTTTAATATTCAGACTTCATTATCCGAACGTTTTCTATGATTGCGAAATCTTCGACAAATTCCTGCAGCAGCTATTTCGGCCATTTTGACACCAATTAACTGAAATGCATGCAAAAACCAATAATACTAAAAAAATGCGAAATGTGCATCAAATGTCAAATAATTGAAGTTATAATTCAAGAATAACACTCTTATTTTATAAAATTTTATACAATAATCAATTATGTAAATCATGGTCTTAACAGATGACTAAAACCTAAAAATGACATTATTATATATATTATCATATTTAATGTGTTATTTATTTGTGACACGCAGAAAATCCCAAATCTAAATAATGAAATAGGAAAATTGGAGAAACAAATGGATTTTATTGATTTGAATTTAGTGAGTACAATCTCTCTGTAATTTCTAATTATAAGAAATAAAATCATTTAATTCTTCTCCCTAACTTGAATTTGATTTGATTGACTCTAACTCGAGGGCTTGTGAACTTAATCTCGAGATGATTACTTGACTTTGACTTGCTCTGGTGTCTTGAGGGTCTTACGACTTGTTTCCAAGGAAATGTCTTGATTTGTCTTGAGCAGTTTATAACTTCATTGTAAGGTAGAGCTTGATTTGACATGTCTTGAATGCTTCAGAGCTTAATCTTAAGAGTTTAATTTAACCTTTGTTGAGTGATTCATAGCTTGATCTCAAGGTCGAACTTGATTTAATTTATCTTGAGTGCTTCACAGCTTGATCTTAAGATGTACTTTGATTTGACTTCTCTTGAGTGATTCGTAGCCTAATCTCAAGGCTGAGCTTGATTTAGTTTATCTTGAAAGCTTCGCAACTTGATCTTTAAGTGTACTTTGATTTACCTTCTCTTGAGTGCTTCAAAGCTTGACCTCAAGGTTAAGCTTCATTTAGTTTATCTTGAGAGTTCTTGAGTTTGATCTCAAGGATTGGTTATCCTAGTTCACTTGAGGGTTTTTTAGCTTGATCTCAAGAAATTTAATTTAATTTGCTTTGACTTTTGATCTATGGCTTTGGTGGCTTGTTGTAAATCAAATATTTCAATTTGTTGATGAACACCTGACGCGCAGCTTGAGTAGCTTGTTGCAGATTGAAGATTTAATTTGTTGATGATCGCATGATACACAAATCAAGCAGCTTGTTGAGTGTCGAATGTTGTATTTAATGAAAAACACCTTGTGCGCAACTTGAGCAGCTTATTGCGAATCGAAAACTTGATTTGATGATAAACGTCTGATGCGCGGCTTGAGTAGCTTATTGTTGATCGAAGGTTGTTCTTCGTATTCTTGAAAAATGATGAAATGCTCTTGATATTCTCCGACTCTTCGAATGATTGAGTTTTGATGTTTGAGATTCATAGTTTGAAGCATCTCTTGATTTAATATTATTAATCAAGAGATAATTATCATGAAAATTATTTTTAATCATTAATAATTGACTTAGAATTATTTGTTTAAATTTATTTAAAAGATAATTCATAAGAATTATCTAGTAACTATATTTTCTTAAAGAAACTGATGGTTGAACATTATCTTATGTTTTTATTTAAGAAGATAACTGACTTTATATATTTTTTAATTATATATCTATATATATTTAGTAGAGACATTGCATAAATAATTAAGTAATTATGTAATTTGACCTTTAAAAGACAAGTGGCGTATTTCCATATGCCAAAACTTTTTGTGTCTACAATTAGTATTAACTAAACTATTTAAATTTAAATGCAATTACATAGTTGTGTTTCGAAAAAAAATTATGAACTTTGCCCGATTCAACAAGAAGCCTTCTTTGATCAACTTAGCAAACCGAGCTCAGGCTTTGGAATGGTAGAGAATAAACCAAGCTTGACCTAGGGCTCTAGCCTAAGGCCCAGAGTAAACTCAATTCCTCTCGTTTTTACACCCATGGCTTTGGTGACCGTATGAGCTATCCATCAAACGCACTGATGCAATCAAAGCATTAAACAGGTGATACATAGCAAGTAATTCTAACAATGTTTTCACTCTTGACATATAATCAGAGGTATGATAATGTCTTCACAATAGATGAGCTTGAGTCTCACGATTATCGAATTTTATACACGGATGTGGTGATATGGGGAATTCTTGCCCCATTCCAGCCATGAACAGGACAGGAAGGTACAATAAGTATAACGCTCATCTGATCCAAAGAGTCGGATTCAACACTACATGACCCAACTGCCTTAGCTTGTACATTTGAATTAACTTATAAGCACTCAGGACACAATCAAAACCAAAAGTATAACTAATACAGTAAACACGATTTATTCATCTATCGAAGATTCCCTTCATATTCCCCATCCATGCACCAGATTTATCAAAAATTAGAAACAGAAGAATGCTCAGTATATTTTTGTAAACCATCTAAAAAATTTGAACTTTGCTTTATACGAGCGCACCAAGTAGCAGCAAATTGTTAAGCCAAAACAGCAAGATGAACAGCACGGCCAGGACAGAATATGTGATAAAACCACACAAACTGAGTTTCAACAAGTAAAAGAAGAAGCAGAATTGCACAATCCAGACTAAGGAGAACGGGGAAGAGGGAATTTAACATGTCAGGAACCAAAATGAAATTTAATAGTAAATCCACTTTTTAGCGAGAGTTGTGACAATATCATGTAGTATTACAGCAAAACACATAATTAAGCAAAATAAAGACCCACAATTTGGAGTTTGGTACAAAATTGGCCATTTGATACTTAATTCCTTGGTAGACAACACAGCTCAGACTTTCTGAAATTTAGCTGGACGGGAATCAGAATTGTTATCTCTAGTGCGGGAGTGTTTCTTATGGAAGTTCCTCCCTCTATTGTTCCTTCCCCCCCTGATAAAAGCCAAAATGGGAAAGCATCATTCTGATGGCAAATTCATATAACAAAAATAAATTAAAACAGATTTTTCACTGAAACAGAAAGCAAAAGAGCGAAATTGCGCACACCTTCCCCTGTTGCCTGACTTGTACCTATCTTGATTGCCAGAAATTAGACTCCAGTATTCCCTTTCAGCATCACCTGGTAGTAATAGTATACACGAGCTTTGTCAGGCCAACTCAAAAGGGAGGGAAAAAAAATAATAAATGGTATGAAGCATATTATT
>MKEJ01055345.1:0-22041 GCA_001753735.1 Embelia ribes
ATCTCGATGGATTTCGTAAGCGGACTACCAAGGACCAGGGGTAAGAAGGATTCAATATGGGTCATAGTCGACAGATTGACCAAATCAACACACTTCTTACCAGTGCAAAAAGATAATGACCTTGGGTCATTGGCCAGACTTTTCTTGAAAGAGATAGTTCGTCTACATGACGCTCATTGCTCAATCGTATCGTATAGAGATCCGCATTTTGCTTCTAGATTTTGGACGAGCCTACAGGAAGCCTTGGGAAAGAAAATATCAATGAGCACAAGATTTGAGTAATGAGTTGGAATGTGTTTTCAAAATTACAATTGTAATAATGATGATACGAAAAAATTAATATATCCTTGTTTTCCCATGCTAATGAAATGACGAAGATATCCAAAAACACGTCTCTTTGTTAATTTCCTTCTTGTGAATTTGAAATTTATTTTAACTTTGTTTTACATAATTTTATTTTATTTTCCAATGTAAATTTATTCCAATATTGTTAAATCTTCTATGGCTGGACTTGAAAAAAAGGCAGGATATTAGTTATGAATTTGAAAGATCCGGTCAAGGGTCCAACTTAGTTTGTCATTCTTTTTATTTTCGCTCATCCAAAAATTCAATCCACTTTCTAAAATTAAATGTACAAAAAAATATAAATTTTATAAACTAAAAAAATATAAATTTTATAAACCATCTTTATTTATTACATTTTGTAGTTTGTAGCACTTAATATTTTTAATTTGCATATCATTTACTATTTTACTAATAACAGGGGTAGATATGGAAACACTTATCAATTTAAAATAATTAAATTCATTTATTGTGTCAATGATAAAAAAATTGATTTTTTTGTAGTGGACAAAATAAATTAGACGAATGGAATATTTACATAATATTTATATATTATTTTTTATCCAAGTAATTAACATTCTCACATTGAATTGAATATGCGACGAGACTAATATTTAAGATAATTTTTGTGGAAGAAAAGAAATTGGGTTGTTTACGTATCTTGAAAATTTAAGTTTAACATGGGAAGGCTAATGATTTTATGCTCAATTTTTTTTTTCCTATTTGTCATGTATGATTCGCCATCCAAAAAAAATGGTCATATAAATTTTTTGGAACATGTACATACAATGCCTCCTTTTCCATCCTTATGTTGTNNATAATAAAAGTTAACATTGTCCTCAGCCGGATCAAGACCCTAGATAACAAGCAACTAGTTGCTCAAGCTTGAAACATTATCGAACTATTTCCAGCTCAAGTCCAAATATTTATGTGAATGAATCAAACTCCATATCAGAGCTTTTAGCAAATTGAACCCAAATTATTTGTGACGTTAAGGTTTATGGAGAACCTAAGATCAACCAAATAATAATAAAGAATACAGCAATAAACAACTAAAATCCTAATGTCATCCCCGAAAAACTACATTCCACATGCTATCAAAATCAAAATTGAGTCGGTTCACTGAAAGCAAAAACAAATAGACGGTACTGCTCTCCAAAAGCAAATGAACCTTTCAAATTCCTCGTAGAAAACTATACATGAATCCATACAAATAGGATATGGAGACAAGTTACAACGAGTTCAAAAAGATTTAAACTACTGCGAGTCACGACTCGTGACAAAGAACTGCTGTGCATGACAAATCAGAATCTATCGCCCACATACCTTGTTCTTCAAGCTGCTTCCGAATCAAATCAAATCCCATCTCACCAGACCAGAAAACAAATTTCTTTCCATCGCTCAAAGAACTAGCCTTAATATTACCGGAATTAATTCTCACACCAAACCCCGTCTCATCTAAGTTCTTGATCTTCACTCCCTCTCGTCCTAAAACTTCATCCACTGCACGCACAAAGTTTTTGCTATTAGATGAAATCAAATCATTACTATTAAGAGCCTTAACCCTTACAACCATGCTGATAAAATTCCCATCCCAATTTTTCTTCGTAGACGATGAGCTTCTAGCAAATAAAATTCTAAAGGTATTCCCAATGTAGAAATCATACATAGAATCAGTGGAATCAAATAAAGAGCCACGAACTGGTAGAATGTTCCCGTCTACCACCCAAACGTTGTAGCCAAGTTCTAATGTCTTCTTAACAGAGTATGCCATCACTAGCATTACCTTAATCAATTGCTTTCTAGGTTCTTGAAAATCCATCAATTTTTGTGCTTGCATATTGTCGAAAAACTGATCCATATCAATCACGGGATGCCCTCTTCTTGCAAGATCAAGTAAGAAGTTGGATCTAGGGCCCACAAGAATGTAGTTTCGAATATCCAGCCTCTCAAAGTGGCAAAGCAAATTTCTTGCAACAGCCTGTGATACTTCAAATAGACTTACCAGAATAACAGTCTTTTGTTTCTGTCGAGAATGAAGAACAGGGACAAGTTCATCCAAGGTTTTCACAATCTTGTCGGGTAGTACTTGCTTGAAACAGAAATCGTACCACTTCAGTTTGCCAAGTGATTGCATTTCCATAAGATTGATATCAAGAGAATTTTCATCCAGCAAATTCGAATCTGGCCCAGCTGTTTTCCCATAGTTCACGCCGGCATCCCTATGGGAGATACTGAGTGCCCTCTCGTGTAAAAAGTTGGTATACAGATTGAAGTATCCGCGCGAATGGATAAATTTAATAAACCAAGGGGTCCATATTCTCTCTCCCATTTTTTTGTACCAGCCTGTTGTAACCTAGAAAACAAGTTAAAAAAAAAGAGCTGCATAAATAAGTGCTCATAGGCAATAAACCGAAGTGAGGAGAGAGAGACAGAGTGATTTTATTACCATTCCCTGGAGGATCGGCTTGATGTCCTTAGCCTTTTGTGTGTCATACCACAGGCGGAACTCTTTCCAAGGTCTTGGAAACAAAAGTTGGCCCCAAGTTCCAACCAACTGATACAAGAAGAGGCGAGTATCACCATCCAGCTGCAATTTATTTCCATGTTTACCTGAATTCAAGAGCCAATCAGAAAATATGGACAACTTCTGGGTCAGAAAAACCTCCGACAGGTTGAACCAAAAAAAAAAAAAAAACAATCATCAAGGCCTGTTCAGGCATCACAAGGACAGTTCATAAACCCTAAAATTTTTTAATTCTGTTAGAAGCAAAGATTTTTTTGTGCCTTGCAGAGGATAAATGAACGCAAAAGGTTCTCTCAATGGGACCATTCAACTCCAAAGGCAAGTTTCGCCCAAAAAAAAAAAAAACCCCACATAAGTGAAGCAAAACACGAGATACATATTTTATGCGGATTCCTTGTAATATCAACCCTTTTATCACTTCAGTAACATATATAAAGGGTTTGACATTATCTCTACCTCCCTGTCTTCCCACCCACGTGGTAAAGATTCACACTTTAACAAGAATAATAGGTAACTTGGTGGATTATGTCATCTTTCCTATATATTCTCCAGACTATCCACAGCCAAAAATTTAACAAACACAACATTTCTATTTGACAAGCTGATGCATGGTTGGCTCTTTCATGTTCAGTGGCTTGACAAGTTAAAGAAGGCAATGATCATTTGAGTGTAGCAGCTAGTACTAAGAGCTCGAAGATCTTAAAGTTATCTCGGATAGCAATTTGTTCAGTAGATAAGCAACACAAAATGCTCCCATCACTGTAATGGAAATGTTACCCTCAGCCAATGATGACTACCTACACTTGCATTTATTGATTTCACACCGTTCTGCTGCTAACTTAAAGTGACTGATTTCCAACAATGGTTAATGATGTGACAGGCATATCGTGGAGAAGAAACACTCATAAGATTTCAAATTTCTCTTATATGATCCACCAACTAGTCGCTAGTCCAAAACAGAATGGCTTCCAAATTCTCACATTAACTAATTTACCAAATTAAGTAATTCAACTAAAAACAAGGGTTGGACAGATCCACTTAAGAATTACTATTCAAGTGATGTAAAGATATAAAAGAACTTCCTTCGAAAGGACATAGCTTGTAAAATAAAAGAGCCATGAAATAAAGGGTCAGCCTTTGTCCTTCCTTGTAGATTCAACAAAAAAAGGCTCAATCCCAAGTATTTCAAAAATCTGATACCCACCAGACAGAATACCAGAGCAAAGTACGCCAACTGAATATCAAGGAGGGTGAAACCAAGAAGCAAAAGGGGAAAATACTCCGAAGTAAAGAACAGCAGAATTGAATGTGATGAAAAAATTCATGACTATTTATGTAAAATAGATGACCACACTTTAGATAAATCCATTTCTTAATCCTAATTTAGTCAGCTATGATGGTTTACCAAAAGAAGCTGACAAGGAATACCACCCTTAGCAAGACTAGATTATGAATGGCCTTTTAGGGGAAACTACCCAACACTAAAGAGCAAACTATAAACAATATTCATCCATAGGATCCTCACCAAAACTGTAATACATCAACACCCCACCTAAAAAGGATAGTAATCGATGGGAAGATGAAGAAAGATTCCCGTCCTAAAGGACACCATATCAATTTGCCCTCAAGTAAATGGTGGCAAAGCATGTCCATAGAAGGCCCATTGGTGAAATACAATCTCCACATTAATGATTTCGAGAATCCACAAATTGTCATTGTTCGATGTGAAAAGATTCCAAAGAGATGTGAAACATATAAAACACAAGCACGACTTCTAGCATCATCCTCGCTGTTTTGGTCTAATGTTCCAACTTTTCTACGTCTCAGCAATAGCATTATGTTACATTGAGCTAAGGTGAAAAGTATGGATGCAAAACATGTTACTACAATTAAACCACTGAAATAGTCTGCTCTATTCAACCCCTCTAATGTGGCTACATGTCTTTTTCCTGCTTTGGAAATCACACAGATTACAGTTAAATGAAGGGTATATGATGGTGTGAGTATGGAATTAAAAGGGAACAATTTGTTTTCTTCCCCTAGACAATTGAAAGCCATGAACAAATTCAAGATGATGAAGCAATGAAATCCTTCAATTGGTAAACCATATCAGTTATTGCCAGCCATTTATGGCACCTATTCCTTCAAGAAACTTGTAACCTCAGTACTTAGATGAATTGTTGAGGGGAGATATAGTACGCCCACAGCATGTAAACCTGTAAAAGAGTTGTGCAGGCATATTGCGTACAACTACCCAAAATTGCCAACAAATATTATCTCTGTAGCAACCCGAGTGAGACCCTCAGCCACATAAGCTAATGTCAGAATGAAGAAAATAAAAATAATGTGTCCTTTGCTGTATTTTAAAAAAATATGTTACACAAACTCGTGTGAACGCTAGCAGGACATTCGGACAGTGCCCCTAAATGAGTCCTTACCCAAAATTTCAGGGAATAAACCCAAGATAATCCTTCCACCAGTGTATCCAAACACTATTCAATCCCTTAAAAAATAGGGAGTTCACTACTCCCTGAACTAGAAGACTACCATTTATCTCCAGATGTACTTTTTAAGTTTGAATGGTCTGGTGTGCCACTCTGCATATCTTAGACCTCTAAAAGGTTTAAGGAGTTAAACATAAGTAATCTCATAGGAATGCTCTTATATTTTGAATCAAAATTGAGTTTTTACCCAACAGATGAATACTACAACAACTAGCAAAATGAAGATCCACAAACCCTGTCTGGCTTAAGAGATACCTGGGACGAACCTTGGTCTCTGCAGCGAGGCCCCGTAGACAGACGGGTGGAAATTCCTCGAATCATAGTAATAATTCATTATCAAACTCCTCAGAAACTTGTAATACAGAGGCGAAACCTCCAAATCATCCTCGACAACAAATGCAAAATCATGATCCGAGCCCGGCCACCACGCCTCCAGCCACTGTGCCTGCAACCCCACATTTGCCGTCCTGTAATCAAGGATGGACCCCAGATACATAATAAGTATAAATTTTATGCGGGCTGAAACTACATAAACAAAGAAGTAACACCAAAAATTTAACCACTAAATAACAAATAAAAAAATTTACAACTAAAATTTTGATGTTAAGAGAATGAGACGTATTTCGACATATATTTTGACACCGTTTGATTGTTGGGAAATACGAGGGCTATTCAAATTTATCCAACCATTGGATAACCATAGGTCTAATGGTAGGTTAAAATTTTACGTCAAATTCAAGTTTCATGATCCTAACCCCTAAAAAATTAGGGAGGCCTAAAAGTCCCCAAAGCACACTAGTATCTCTATTCCTGCCTGTAATGCACTAGTTTTTCCCCGAACCGCCACCGAAACCCGTCCACAAAATCCAAAATCGCCCGCGAATCGTTCAGGTTCCGGTCCGTTTCCGTTGTGTTGGAGCGGAAATGGTCGATGTAGATGTGGAGGTTGACGGTGTCGGTGCCGTAGTGGGCGGAGGCAAGGGAGGCGAGGCATCGGGAGAGGGAGGGGAGGCGGTTGTAAGTTAGGAGTTTGATGGAAACAGTGAAAGTGGTGTTTGTGTTAGGAGAGGTTTGGGTATATAGAGGGAGGGGAGGCGGCGGAGGGAGAGATGACGTGGCGGAGAGAGGGAGGAGGAGGAGAGAGATGAGGAGGAGGAGAGAGATCGAGAGAGATCTCTTCCGGCTGGGTGCCATGGGAGACAGAGAGGATGAGTATTAGAGTGAAACAGCCAGATCCGGTCTGACCTGTCCGGTTGGTATATAAATTCATTTCTCTGTTGTGGCTTGTTCGTCTTTCTAATTTTATATAAGTTTCGATTTTTTAGTTTTATATTTTATTTATAAATTATAAAAATACTGTATAGTTTTTAAGTTGGAATTATTTTTTATTTTTTGGTCTAAATAATAATAACATAACAAATAATATACATATAATTTTTTTGATTACAAATAAGATGCATTATTTTATTAAAAATTGCAGCCAAACAAGTTCATATGTATGTTTGTTTCTTTATAGTTTTTAAGTAGAAAAAAAAAAAATGATGATAATAAATAAACCCAGATTGACACTCCTAACTTATTTAGATTAAAACAACATATAAACTTGATTTAATAATTGCACAACCAAATGTAGTCCAATTTCTAAACCAAAAATTATAAAAATTTGAGCGTCAAAACCTGCAACAAAACAAACCAGAAATTAAATATTTTTGAAATACTTCACATCTTTTTACAATTTTTTTAAAGTTTTAGAATAATCATGTATCATATAAGGAAATGTGAAAATATATTGTTGTATCTTAACTAGGTTCTATAGTTTTGGTTAAAAAAATATTTTTTAAATAGAGAAATTTCAAATATAAATTTTTCCAATAAAAAAATTTATTGTAGCATTTCTTCTGAGATCCCCAAGCCAAAAAGGTTTGAGTGAGACATTTTTCGTCCAAAGTTTTTCATTTCAGAATTTAAAATGAGAGCAATAGTTAGTTCAGAATTTAAAACTATCTTGTAAATGTATCGAAGAATTGTTTTAGTCTGATAAAAATAGGAGTTTGTATAGTTATTCTTTTGCATTAGTGGAATACCATGCATTATCTGTCATATTTTAAGCATAAGGGTTTATTGTTGGCATTTTTTCCTATTCCAATCTATATTATAAATTTTGAACTATATAACTAAAATTTAATTAGGATTCGACAAATACAACTGACGGGAATACCTAACAATTTGTTTCTTCTGTAACATGCTGAATTTCCTATGAATGGCTAAAACAATTGATATATATGGTTAGCAGTTGACAGACCATATCAATCGATTGATATATAAATCAGTTGATTGATACGTAAATCAATCGACTGATCTTAACGGTGACAGTTTTTAAAAAGGTGACAAGCGTCCCATTTGGAATACGTGTTTGCATATAAACTCGAACATTTGGGTGTTAAAACACCCAGATATAGCTCAAAATACACATATACACATAAAATTCATAATCTAGAGAGAAAGAGAGAGGTTAGAGAGAGATCCCAAGGATGCGGTAAAACTTGAGCTTATATACGTGATATACTTATATTGTGACCTACCATGAGGCATTTTTGATAGGCTAATGAGGTAAAATGTCCCTGCCCTCTTTGGAATTATTGACAAACTTAATCTATTTTGTGGTGTTTTCATAAGAAAAGATCGATTTTGAACCAATAGAGACGTTTTTGCAAGAATTAGATCTCATAAACTCGAAATTTTTTACTTATATTTTGAGGGACAACCATGAATATGACCTAATGGAATTTCTAAGTGCTTTAATGAGTTAAACTTTGAAATTTGAAATCGAAATAACCAAGAAAACAAACTGTTTTTCTCGGATACGGGGCAAATAGTCAACTATTATGGACCACCAGTCGACTGATTTGACCCAATAGAGCTAAAACAAGGCTTCATGTCTGGATTTTCGAATGACAACGATGTTTTCGCAAAGGTTTTAGGGTTGTATTTTGAAAAGTAGTCTTGTATATGATTTAATGACCATTTTTAAAGCTTTAAAAGATAAAATTAGTTATATTTAAAATTAGAACATGTTGGAAAACAAGTTGTTTTTAGTTGATATAAGACAATCAGTTGACTAATTATCCCTATTAGCCGACTAATTGTTATAGGTAGACTAAGAACTGGACTATATGTGATGTTTTTCCAGCCATAGATATTATATCGAGACTTGAAAGTGATAAGCTAGGCAAAAACAAGGCTGGATAGCGTATTTTGTAAGGAAGAAACAAATTTAAAAGCATATATAATTGCGATTAAACTTACAGGTACTGGGTAGTTACGGGCAATAGACCCTAGTATAATTAATTTATATTATTTGTGTGCTATTACATGCTGATGTGCAAGTTGTGTGCTATGTGATGTACATTGTCGTGAAAATTATGTGGTCTTTATATGATATGAATGAGTGCGAAATTATGTGATCTATCGTGAAGTAAGTGGTGTAAAATTTACTGCGTTGTGTTTTTGTTTGAAAGTCGGTAATATTTGTTGGGAAACATAAATGGTGATTGACTATTATATAATTTTGGCATTTTGCAAAAATAAAATAAAGGCTATGTGAGCCACTTTGATAAAATAAAACTTGGTGCACTCGGCACATGTTATCACACGCATGAATTCAAGTGTGGAAGAGCATCACTTTTCAAAATCTCTATGAATAAAATCTTGAGAAAATGTGGTCTCAAGTTTGTCATATGTGTTTCCCAACATAATATTACACTCGAGATCAAATGTCGGATGTGTGTAAGATGTGTGAAATGCATGAATTCTGTGGCGATTTATGTGGCATTACTTGCATATTTTAATTAATGTAGGGAATATTACTCGTCAATTAATTGCGTCTGCTTGTTGTTCATCAGCCGGCAAGTATGGGAAAAACTATAGAAGATGCATCAAAAACCATCGCGGAGTAGCAGGCGGAGCAACTCCATGTCGGAGTATAAGATGCATTAGTTAGTTACCAGTTGTTCATGTGTAATTTAAAGTTATGAATTTTTTGTAAGCTGACGAGCCTCCTATGAACTATTATGGAAAATTCCAAGGCTCATATTTTGTAAAGTACCACTATCATATTAGTAATATAAGATACATATGGTGCATTATATATCATATGGGTAGCATAGTAGGTAGGTTTGGCCCTCGGCCAGGTATTTAATAACATAATATTTTCTTAAAAAAACAAATCTCATGTATCCGGGATGTTCATATTCCGGAGGTATGACAGGGGGGTATTAGAGCTAACCAGTTGCAGAAACCTGGTCAAGTTGGGATGGATGCATTCAGTAGAGGTGTGAAATTTGTAACGCCCCAAAAATTCCGAGAGAATTATATACATTTTAATAATATTTATAATATGATGTAATATTATTATTACGTATTATATGTCATGATAGTAGTGTTTGTTGCTACGACTGTGGGGTTCAACCAGCGCGGTCAGCTTGCAAGGGTCAAGGGGAACCTATCCCTTGTGGGGTGCAGGGCAACCAAACTTGCTGTAATGGTACACCGACCCCTTTTATCAGAATGGTGCTATCTGGAAGCCGTTACACCAAGTAGTGTAATGGTACTTAGTAGTGTACCGGTACACTAAATTGGTATACTGTAACACTAAGTTATTGAGATGAGTTAGTGAGACTTGGGGCACTCTGGAGGCCATCATACCAGGGCAGAGTTGCAGTACTCATTGGTGTACCGGTACACCACGTTGGTGTACTGTTACATCCAGTTTTTTTTTGTCTGTTAAATAGCAGAGGCTCATTGGGAGCCGACACACCAAGTGGTGTATCAGTATACCCAGTCAGCGGGAAGTAATATTGTGAACTCCAATGTTATATCACTCTATAATACTCTATCTCCTTCCATTACCTATTCTACTCGATAGAGATAGAGATAGAGATAGAGAGAGAAAGTGAAGGAAGGGAGAAGAGATATGGGCTTTAATTGATCTAGTTCCCTAGGGCGGATAAAAAATCTAAGCATCGATCTTTGATCCTAGGAACATAAAGATCCTTTCTATGTAATTTTCTATTTCATCCCTTCCGTTTGATTTTCTCTTGATTTCTATACACCTTTCGTACGTGAAAATTTAGTTGATATTCTTCTTCTTTATGAAGAATAGATCATTGTTATGTTTTGAAGTTTGACGATTTGATTTCATTTGTTAGATCAAATCGAGGAGAGAATAAGAGGAGAAATTGGGGCTTTTGGTTAGAAAGTCTTAGGAGGGCATTTTCTCATCTTATCGTAGCTCGGATCAGAATAAAAAGTGGAGATTCTTCAACCTTCTATCGTAGAGATCCTTTCTACGTAAGTTTTTCTTTCGTCCCTTCTATTTGATTTGTCTCAATTTCCATGCACTTCATGCACATAAAATTTTATTTGATATTCTTGTTCCTGATGAGGAGTTGAACATTTTTATATCTTGATGTTTGACGATTTGATTCATTTGCTAGATCAAATCGAGGGGCGAAGAAGGGCCGATTTTGGGGCTTTTGCGAGAAAGTCTATGGACAACTTCTAGTGCATTGCAAGGTACGGTAGTCAACAAACTTTAATATGAATTTGACAACTTTGTCCGTATGTATGCGTGAATGAGACATTAGGATGCCATATCGTGATGTGTTGTAAATTGGACGTGTTTGATGCTTCTAATAAGCGTAGAATATGTGTAGACCCTTAACGTGAATTAATACATCACATAGTTATAGAATAGGCATAGACGAAAAGCCTGTAGTGAAACGACATATAGGCATGGTCATATGTAGATGACTTAACGTGTTTGATAAGTCACGAAGGCGTAGAATTAGCGTGGAATTCATTATATGCATAGTTTAAATTTATATTTAAGCGTTATTCATTATTATGTTAAATGCGTAGAAATTAACATGTTAAATGCGTAGTTAAATGCATTTTCATTGCATTCATGAGGCATAGTGTGGTATTGCATTGGCGTTGATTATTTGACAGGAAATTATTTTTACAAAAAAATGTGTGGGGGTACTCCTTTCAATTTTCAAGACATAAATGTATCAATCAAAAACATAAAATGCGTAAATATTAGTAATAAGGTTATTCAGTCTCACCGTAAAAGATGGGAAATCAGATCTGACATTATACCATTGATTACATCATCAGCGGGTGGTGATCAATAAAGGCTCGGTCATGTCACCAGCGGGTGGTAGCCATAGCGATTTATGAAAGCATGGTAATACTAGTCCCAATAAAAATATTTTAACGTATTGGCATGAAAGTATGCGTAGGCGTGGATTGCATTCATGATCATAATTTCATTTATACTCATATGATATTTATGCATAGACATGCATTCATTCACAATGAGTATAGTCTAGTCTCTTCTTTATCGTAGAGTTAATTAGCTAACCGTATATTTTCTTTTTCCATATATTGGACACATGCATGGCTTTGTAGGTGCGGAGGCAGGCCCAAAGTATCATTAGATGCTCGAGTATCTTGTACATATTTTTGGTACATATGTTAGCGCAAAATTATGTATTTTATTTCATAGCGTATCCAAATAGCATAGACGTAGCGTTGTAGTATGGCGAATGTATAGATAGGTTCTTGCTCCTTTATGAGAGATGAATAATCTATGTATACATTCATTCTCTTTTTATTTTGACAAGCATACAACTTGTAGTGTTGTATAAGTAAATAGACATGTTTACTTTTATTCAGTGATGTATATATATATTTTTTGGAGTTGACGATGGCATTCTTCCTTTCTTTTAGCGTAATTGTTTATATACATGCTGTTGATAATCATGTTGTAGAATGTGCATAGGATCGTCCTGCAGTGGCAGATAGATGTGAATGGCATAGATATATTATTTGTATTATTTTCTTTTCATTTCTTTTATATTTTCTTTTCTCTTTTTCTTTTTCTTTCTTTTAAAAGGTTCACATCCCCGTGTTTCCCTTTGGGATTCCAGGGCATGACAACAATGCAAAGTATTGTAGGACGTGTGTCTCGTCTACTTTGGTTTGCCTCTCTCGCAGTGACGCCATTCAAAATCTTCATTCATCCACCTCTCTCTTAGTAATGCTAATCTACGGAATAAGGCGCTGGTCCTTCCCAATAATACACATACAAGACGACACAATCTGAACAACAACATCAAAGACTCAACCCATATGTATGCGACACAAGCAATAAGTCATTTTAAAATAGTATTCATAACTTCTCAGAATTCGTATCCATCTCAATTGCTTATTATCAAGCCTTCTCAAAATATGTTACATTTCCATCCACAAAGCATTTAGTACAACTTCTCAATAAAACCATTTCAACATCAATTTCATTTCGAAAATAGTACTTTTTCAATAACAAATAAAAAGACCTCCCAATGTCCACATGCTTATGAATGCGATGCATAATGCATATGAATAAATATCAATGCTATAATGGTCATATACTTTTCATTAAAACTAACCACAATAATGTAATGAAAACAAGCATATAAGAATAGCATGAACCAAACATAAAACCAACTCAAATTAACACTTATCGAACATTTACATATACTTAAGTTTATGTTGCTATTTTGCAGTCTACCCATACCTAGATACACACTAGAAGTCACATGGAAACCTCTCATCTAAAAGCCCCAATTTCTCATCTCTTCGCCTCCCGATTTGATCTATCACCCGAACTCGAAACGATTCAAACCTAAAGAAAAAAATACTCTACTCATCACGATATCAAATTTAATTTGAATAGTGAACGAACGAGACAAAGGATAAGACTTACCTCAAAACGTTCCCCACGCTTCAAGGATCGAGAATTTGCAATTATTTTCCATGTACAACCTCGGCTTCTAGATGAAACCCCCACGAGAAGATTGAACTCTTTGAAAACTCCACAACCTCTCTCTTGAACCCTCTTTCCCGAAATTGGTAAAATAAAGGGCAAAAAGTACTTTAAGAGTTAAAAAGAAGTGGGATCTACGCTGTCTGTCGTGTCCGTTGACCATCCGACGTTGGCCACCCCGACTGGCACCCTCTAGATATAGGGGAAAACACTGAGAAAATTTTTGAGTTTTGACCAAAAATACATTCCCTGGAACCATTTGTCTGGCGGCTCAACCCGTCAGACAGGCCATCGGACGTTCTGTTTTCAACAACTCCAAGATTGGCCCACAACCTTTTCTTTCTATCAAACAAACATCTTCTTAACATATTATTGCATACCACACTTATACATACTATTATCCATAATATGCAATGCTGCAACATACAAAATGAAACACATCGTATATATGCATTAAAACAAAAAATTAACACTGAATTTTCAATACGTTACAAAATTGCCACTTTATAGCATGCACATAACCGGTGAGTAATTCTCATATTAATCAAATAAATATTTAAAACTGAGTTTGGTACTTTACAATTTTAGTCACAGTACATTAATTAATCTTTTGATTTACTTAAATTGTACTTTTAGTATTTGATTAAGGGTAATTATGGAAATGAAAAAAGATGACAAAGGGGGGAGAATTTACTTATTAGAATAGGTGTATATATATATATATATATGTCAAATTAAAGGAGAAAATTTGATGACATTCAAATAATCTAGATTACATCTAATAGATAAAAAAATAGTTCTCATATTGCACGATCTATTTTTGAATAACTATATCCTTTTTATAATAATATTAAGTAGAATAAATTTATACAATGTTTTAGTTTTTTGATGGATTTGCTCGTACATGATTATTAATTGGCAATTTACTAGATAACAAATTAATGTACTTCTAAAATGTTTGATGGATCAATAGTAACTATTATCGAAATATCTGAAGGATCCAAATTGTTCATGAACAAGATTCACGCACAAGCTCGATATGTACAAGCCAAGCCTGAACAGTAAAAGTAAGGCTCATTTAATAAACGAACCGAGCCTGAACAAACCCCCTAAATAGTCAAGTGGAGCTTGAATGGATAAAACTCGGCGCGGCTCATTTGCAACGCTAAATTACACAAATCCTATACCAGTAAAGAGGAGAAATAATCACCAATGCATATGCAAACAAAAGTGTGGAAAGAATCAGTACAGGACAAAACAAGAATTTCTCCAGTTGCAGTCAACGAACAAAGGAAAGAAAACAGTATAAAGAAGCTACAGGGTCTTTATTATATAAGGAACTTTCCAAACGTTATGGGAGAACAAGAGCACCCTTGTAAGGGAAAATAATAAGCCGTGCCAATGAAAATCAACTCTCTTGTGGAAAAACACATAATGTTCATTCAGATTATATGAACATCATGTTGATACGTTAATCTGTACAGAATACACAACGAATAACCATTACCAAAATTAAGCAACTACGCCAATATAATATTACACCATCAAATATACCTTTAGGCATCTAACGACCAGCATGTGTGACTTCATTTCGCGCCTAGGTTGAAAATATTGGGTTCCTAGGCTGTGGGCATTCAAAAGCCTCTTCAAACCTTATTCCCACGTGGTAAAACCATTTAGGCTTGCTGAAAATCTTCATCTCATCATTCAATATTCTGCAGGCCAAAAAAAAAACGAATAAGAAAACTCAAAGCTTGGTAAGCTGGAATCGTATAGCAGGGAAGACGTGCATAAATGACTAGCAGTAAACCACAATATAAGCTGCACAAAATTCTGGATGATAGTCTTAGTTTCATTAGTATGCACCACCAGCTTATACCTAACCTCATGACCATGCTTTCATCGAAATTACCCACCTTTATGAATAGTAGCAGACCCAAAAGAGACATGCAAATTTGAATCTCTAAGCTAACACACCAACAAGCAAAATCCTTTATCTACATCTTCAAGCTTTACTCCAATAATTGGCAACATTGATGAGCTAAGGTACAAACAGAATATTAATTGTACAAGTTCCATACGGTAGGAAACATGCAAAAGGAATCATTAGAATCTTAAAGATGGAACAATAATTTCTGGTAGAAGGATTGTCTATCCTCCTAATATGACTTTATGTGGAAGCAAAATATAGACCACAAAATGTTGAAAATAAACATTGAAACTACCAAAGTGTCCCTGCACTAGATTCTATTTTTGTGCCTCACAAAATGCCTCCACGTAGAGCCATGCATCGGGAGAGTTAGACACATTGCGCCTTAATTTGTCCTACTTCATTTACACACACCCCCATACAAATGCACCCAAAAGAAAAAGAAAACACACACACACGACACAAGTTTGAAGTCAGGTCTAATGAAATGTCATGCAACGTCCCGGAAATTCAAATAAATTTTTTGTTTTTATTATATAATAATGTTATTAATTGCATTATAATATTATTATTATATGTGATGTGAATGTAGCGTAGTGTGTTGTGCAAAGTCGCATGGTGTGGAAATAGCATTGAGAAACGTGAAAATGCGATGTGTGTCGGGGTTGTTGGTAATCGCGTAAAGTTACGCAGTTGGAGTTTCAAGCACTCAAATGCAATTCCGAAAGTTGCGAAATACTTTTATAAGAGTCTAGGAGTGATGACGAGTGCTTTCGAAAGTTTTCGACCCAAAATGTTGCCTCCGGTGAACGTTGTTTTCCCAGAGGTACGATCAATCCAACTAGCTATTGGCTCGATCCGAAAGTAAAAACCAATCGACCCAATAGTTGTTGGATGGATCCAACTGGTATTTGACTGACTTACAGTAGCGTGGAATAACAATTCTTTATTTAAATTTTTTATAACTTTCAGAGAGAGAGATAGAAGGGTTTTCTCGGTTTGAGCTTGTTTCATCTACATCCACTCGTGTCCCGAGCACAAAACTTGCATTTCGGATTCCTTATCTCGAGGCCTCTCTTTTGACGCAAGTCTCGACTTCTATCTTTCGAATTAACTTTTCCTCATTTTTCGTGCCTTTCGGTAACATCAAAATAAATTTGTTTTTCATGTTCCTCATCTCGTGGAGATCGTTTTTGTCTCAAGGTTCATTACGATTTGAGACGCATTGCCAGATCAAACCAAGGGGGTCAAGTAGAGGCGATTTGGGGGTTTTTGGCGTAATCTTGCAAGGGTTCGTTTTAGTACGTTTGAGGTACGATAGATTATAAAGTCTAATATAAACTTGAGATTTCTTCCGCATAGTGACGTGTGTCTTGCAATGTATGCTTGGTTGGTGTAGTTGTATTAAGTAATTCTAGCATGATAATTAATTTTATAAACTTGCGCAACATAATTATCATGTAGCATATCATTTTAATGCGTAGGCGAAGCATATCATTCTCATGTATAGGTGTGGCATTGAATTCATTTAAAATCACGATTTTTAAGGCGTATAAATGCATAGGCGAAGTTTAAACTGCAAAGAATTCTTGATCATTACATTAAGCATGTGTCATGTTAGGCTTGAGTCTTTTTCCCTTTCTTTTTGGGACAATGTATCAAGATTTATAAAATGCGAAGCAATGAGAGCCTTACCGTGAAAGCCGGAAAACTTGCGTATAGAGCACCCGACAGCTTAGTGTTAGTAGCACGTAAGTCGGGTATTGATTGTGTTACAATGTGAGTGGCGAGTCATAGGCTTTGATTGCATCACAATGCAAGTGGCAGATCATTGCAGGCCATGCGAAGTAACCCACCTTCATGAAAAGCGAAGAGATGCTAGTCCCAATTTTATAGCTTGTAAGGTAGGTGATGTACGTAGGCATTATACGATGGTGTAGTGCGTAAGCGAAGCTTGCGTAGCTTGTGTCCTAGTGGTAGCGTGTGTTGCATTCATGACACATCGTAGCATTCATGAGCATTGTTACTTTATTTGTTATAGCATGTTCATTCATGTCATATATAATGCGTAGTCTCATTTTTATCGTAGAGTTGATCTTCTAACCATATACTTTCTTTGCACTTCTTTTTATGCGTTGTTTTGTAGATACAAAGGCGGCGGACATAGAGCATCATTTGTTGCTTGGATGCTCATATTGTATACATTTTTGTTCAAGCAGGGCTTGGCAATGGCATAGAATTGATGTATTTTGTAATAGTGATGTACGAAGGCCTAAATATATTCTTGTACTTTGTATACGGGGTGAAACACATATGTATACTTCTTTCTTATTTAATTTTGTCAAGCACTTAGCTTGTAAGTGGTATATGTAAACACTGATTTTTACTTTGATTATGGATTTGTCGTTTATGTTTCATTGTTATTGTTGGCATTGGTGCTTTATTTAAATTGTAGTTGTAGTTCTTATATACATATAAATTGCAGGCAAGCTATATGTATATTTATGATGTTGCAGATTGCTATAGTTAATATGTGTAGTGTCGTTCTGTAGAAGCGATTGTGTTATGTTTATGCGGTAAGTATTGCAATGTGGTTGTATCTTTTCTTTTCTTTTCTTTTCTTTTCTGACGTCCCTGGATCCTCGGGTTTTCAGGGCGTGACAGGTTGGTAACAAAACTTAACCAGATTATATAAACCTTAGTAGTTTGCGGGTAGGGGTCTATGGAGGGATTGCAAGCGGAGTAATGTGTTGTATTTGTTTGTGTGGTACTTACTTGCGTGTTGAATGTGTAATAGTTTTCTTGTTGATACTATCATGACATTATAAGACTGACAACGTTTCTTCTTACTTTTGTCGTGTTGCGAAGTTAGTATGGCGTGGGGGCGAGGAAATTAAGGCCGTGTTCGACGTGGAGGAAGAGAAGGGAATGTTCGCGGAAGGGGTGGCAAAGCGGGAGTTCATGATAAGGAGATACCACAAATGCGTACTCATGCACAAACGATGGCGGATGTTGCGGAAGATGAGAATATTCCTCAACTCGAAGAAACAACTAGCGATGAGGAGAGCATGGAAGAATCCAAGAAAGAGGTCTATAGCCTTTTCAAAGAAGCAATTAGGTCTACAGCCTCACCGTGAAAGCTGGAAAACTAGAGCAAAGAGCACCTAATAGCTCAATGTTAGTAGCATATAAGTCGGACTTTGATCACGTCACAATACGAATAGTGGGTCATTTTAGACTTTAATTGCGTCACAATGTGAGTGGCAGATCATTGTAGGGCCTGCGAAGTAGCCCACCTTTATGAAAAGCGAAGAGATACTATTCCAAACTTTATAGCTTGTGTCGTAGGCAATGTGTGTAGGCATTGTGCGATGGCGTAGTGCATGGGCAAAGTTTGCGTAGCTTGTGTCGTAGTGGTGGCATGCGTTGCATTCATGACTCATCGTAACATTCATGAGCATTGTTACTTTATTTCTTATTATAGCGAGCTCATTCATGTCGTATATATTGCGTAGTCTCATTTTTATCGTAGAGTTGATCGTCTAACCGTATACTTTCTTTGCACTTCTTTTTACGCGTTGTTTTATAGGTGCGGAAGCGGGTGTAGAGCATCATTAGTAGCTCGGATGCTCATATTGTATATATTTTTGTTATAGCAGGACTTGGCAATGGCGTAGAGTTGATATATTTTGTAGTGGTGATGTACGAAGACCCAGATATGTTCTTATACTTTGTATATGAGGTGAAGAACAAATGTATACCTTCTTTCTAATTTATTTTTGTCAAGCCCTTAGCTTGAAGTGGTGTATGTAAACAAGGATGTTTACTTTGATTATGTAGTTGTCGTTTATGTTTTATTTTTATTGTTGGTGTTGGTGTTTTACTTAAATTGTAGTTGTAGTTCTTATATATATATAAACTGCAAGCAGGCTATATGTATATTTATGATATTGTGAATTGTTGTAGTTAATATGCATAGTGTCGCTTTGTAGAAGCGATTGTGTTATGTTTATGCGGCGAGGATGGAGATGTAGTTGTATCGTTCTTTTCTCACGTTCCTAGGTTTTTGGGGCATGACATGTCTTTTAAGCTATACGCGTGTGACAAGCTATTATTGTACTAACCACGTTTCAAGTATCTACTTCCAATGCAATTTAGCTGAGAAATGGAATAAACAAAGTAACCATTTAACTTACTCAAACAATCAAATATCTAACAAGACGTAAACCAAGGCTAGCCCAAGTTATACAACACCTTAGAACCATATATATAGTATCATAAAAGAACATGCCAATGAAGAGAATTTCTATAAATTGGGTTGGGTTGGATAGTCTAGTCCAGTATATTCAATGTGGGTGATGTTTCAGTTTAACCATTCAGAACATGTATGATAACATAACAATCAAGCAATGCTAAAGTTTAACCATTCAGAACATGTGTGAAAACATAATAATCAAGCAATGCTATAGTCAGGTTTAGATAAGGTAAATGTTAGTTAAGAGGGAAGGATAAGGAAAGAAAGTGAAGGGAAAAGCGGACCGAGAAAGCGAGGAGATGAAATTAAATGAACCCCATCAGCACCTTTAGATAAGGAAACAGTTAAGAGTGGAGGAAAAAGAAGGGAAGTGAAGGGAAGAATAGAATGAGAGTCGTAACATCAATGCAAACAACCAAATAAGAGAAGGGATGAGTTTCTATAAGAGTGACGATATCATGGGATATCATGGGAGCACAAGTCTACATAAGCATGCAACGTGACATCTACGCTACCCTTTATAAATAGAGGTCAAATCTTTCCACAGAGATTCATGCTATAACTAAGCCTATCATTTGGTTGCCTACCAATCACGCAAGGAAACGGGAGGAGAGGAGCCATGTTTTTTACAACTATACCATGACTCTTCTGACCCATTCTTTTCCCCACTTAAACTAATCCAAATATGCTTATCGCTAAATTTTTCACAATGAATCTCTTCCTTCACCTTCTAAAAGTACACCAAATACATCTTAACCAACAATTCCTTTCCTTTGATCTCCCTTTGAATCCTCCATCTATCCAAGTTAATCTTTAAAGTAATTCAACAATTCATTAGAGAATTATTTAAGCACAATTTGAACCACCTCAGCTGCCATTCTACATATAATGATCAGTTTGAAGATCATTTGGTTGCCTACAGAGTCTTAACTCAACGAACCATGGAAAAAAAAAGAAAGGCATTCACACATTAAAATGTCATAGTCAAGGTTCCAACTGTGAGCTATAAACTTGCACCAAAAGAATATCTATCACCCATAAACCAATTTCAATATATTCAAGAGTCAACCCATAACAACCCAAAAACGCAGCTAAGTTCCTACCAAATGAACATAAATAAGCACAAAAAGAAACTGCACTTACCAAATGTTAATTGAGGGAGCCTTTAATCTCGGAAAATGATTGAATCTGATATATTCAACAATGGACTCAAACAATCGGGGGAGAATTTACGAGCAAACAAATACGGATGCGTAAAATTTGACTTCCGGAGCTCGTAAATTAGCTCAGGCGACACTTCAGGTGGCCGGTACAAATGTGGGTGGCCATCAACACTGTCCGTCCAATTAACTCTAGTCAGTGTGTAGCGAGTGCACCCCTCTGGATCTTCCATGGACAGCAGAGTAGGAAAATAATGCTCCTCAGGGTAACACGATGCGACTGCTATACAGGGCAGCCGGAATTTCTTCCAAAGCCGACGTTCTCTCACCACCACCACTGCATGCTGCCGAGTAAGGATGAAGAACTGAGAACCGATTCGAAATTTGTCAAATGGAACCTCAGGTAACATCAAATTGTTCCCCCTTGCATTGTACCTTTTTTGGGATATATTATTTCTCGTCAGAACCCGCAGAAAATAAAGGATACCCAATAAGCTCAAAAAACATAGAACCTAACCTGACACCAAATTAAGACATGAAGTTATACAGGACTGTATTTCATTGTCGCTTGAAAACATTAAACATAAACCTTTGAACCATGTCTTTATTGAGGTTGAATTGAGGTTAAAACTCATATACCACCGAAAAAGACATAACAAATTAAAAAAGCATAAGCTAACCCTAAAATGAATCCCTTTTCTTTTGAAAACCAAAGCAACTTATGAGAATCCAAAGGGAAAACAAGATAACCAACAAGCTCAAGATCAACCCAGCAAAGACCCTTTTTCTTCGAGGAATTGAACAACTTAATCATTACTAAAAAAAGACAACAAAAGATATGGCAACCTTTAAATAAATAAGAGAATCCTTTTTGTTAACATAGTCTTAGAACCTAATGAAAATACAACATACACAATAAACAAAGAAGCCAAACAACCCTAGCTCTAAAACCAAAATTAACTGAGTCATAATGAAAGTGGTGTGTTATTACCTCTTCCAGAGGAAGGGCTCATGGGATGAGATCTCGATGAAGCTCCTGTAAATGGGCTGTCCCGTGAATGCCAGGCGAGCCAATTCGGCATTGGACCTCTTAAACAGCGAGTCGTAGACGAAATCGAAGGAATGGAGAGGAATACAGTGCTGAGACAGCAAAGCAAAAAAGGCATTGCTGGAGTCATCGATTAGGGCGTGAGCGAGGAGCCTGCGGGCTGCGGAGATGAGGGTCGCGGACGAGCGGCGGGTTTTCTTGGCGGGTATGAAGCGATCTGCAAATACTCCACCTGGAGGAGTGATGGGGACAGTGGGATCAGCGTGGACATAGACGGAGAATTTTGCAGGGTCGGAAGAGTTGAAGAAGATGTGCCAGAGAGGAGAGAAGTAGAGGTCGGAGTTAGTGAGGAAGAGGAAGGCGATCTTGAGGGTGGGGTTGGTGGAGCCGACTCGAATGGCGGAG
>MKEJ01055346.1:0-12108 GCA_001753735.1 Embelia ribes
AGTTTTGAACAATGACAACTAAACGTGATTTTTATAGGGTGTCCAGGAATGGCCCTCTAATGTGCAAAATAGGGTGTCGTGGAATGGCCCTATTTCGTGATACTTTAAAATCCAATGCGTAAAGTCGTAGAGAGATGGTATGCCCTATGGTGTGTTTTGAAATGTATAATAACTGTGAAATTTGAGAATCATAAAACTGAGAATGACGAGTATGTGGCATCTGGTTGTTATGTGGCATAGTATACATAAGATGATTGATATTGAGAAGTGTGAATGGATTATTATGTATAGAATAATTACTTGAGGTTTTAAGCTCACAAATTCAGTAAGACTTACTGCATGTTTGTGTTATTTCCCCTTTTGTTTTAATCCAAGCAGGTACATCCATTGGTGGACCACATTTTCAGGGTTGGAAGTTCTATTAAAGCTTACTCGGGTAGTAGAATTATGCTATTTCTTTTCTTTTTAGAATAAGGATATTTGTCTTTCTTTCCAAGTTGTAGGTTATCGAACAAATATGATAATTCATTTTGAGATCTTTGTGGTATATTCAAATAAATTGGGCCAGCTATAATTAGCCAGAAAAGATGTTAAATAAGATGTTGAAAATTATGTTATTTGAGATCTATTTCTTTTCATTATGTGTAATATTATTTGAGTAACGTGCTCCGGATGTGATATGAAATTCCCGGGCATTACAAGTTAGTATCAGAGTATAGTTTTACAAACCACCTAGGAAACTGTGGGGTGTTGGGTTAGGTTTTCTCGAGTAAGCTATATCTAGAGGTTGGGTAGGCATCTAGGGACTTGGATTTCTTATGTGTACTTATATGCCTTGTGTGTTTTGTTTGGTGCTTCAATCTATGAGCCGCATTATTTTTCAGAAAATATTTTTTTTTCATGTAAAAACCGGCGATAGGTTGGAGGCAACGGTCAACATATTAGATCTATGCTAGCTAGGCAGGGGACACCTTGTCCGCCCACCATGGAGCTTTGCATGTGGACTAAGTTACCTAACTAATTACCGTGTGTTGTTCTAATCCTGTATTTCTTTATAACTTAATGCCAACATGTAATTGACTTAAATTATTCTCTGTTATATACATGTCAGGAAGTAGAGGAAGCAGAAGCCGTGGTGCTCGCGGTAACCGTGGAGGTAGAGGTGGGTGTGAGGGGTATAAATCCCCCACCACCGACTGAGAGGAAGGTTTATGGCCTACAAGCCCAGATTCATGCTATGAGAGAGGCAAAGGCAATTCCTTATCCAACCCCGATAGAACCTGAAGTATTATCACAAAATAGTACCTACAAACCGATGATTGATGACATGGCCAATAAGGAGATTAGCAATAGTTTCCTGACAGAGAGTGAACCGGGAGGAGGAGGAGGAGGAGAAGAAGAAGAAGAAGAAGAAGAAGAAGAAGAAGAAGAAGAAGAAGAAGAAGAAGAAGAAGAATGAGAAGATAGACTCACGTACGTGCTCTACCATGATTCTCGTATCGTGTGATGCAAGTATTCTCATGAAAATCTCAATCTCATTTTAGAATTTCCAACCTTATTACATTTTCGGATTGAGATTAAGTTGATAATCATTATTTTCTCAACCTTTCTAAAAGAGAAATGGGTTTAATCCGATCATGATCCTTGTTTTGAGCAATATGACTATGTAAACTTAGTCAAAATTTTTTGAAAACCTTTAAACTCATTGGTTACATGATTTGGAATCATATTTAGAGGCAAAATAATTGGATTTCGTTGAAACTAGGTAGATCAATCTACTTAATTGAGAAATCAGTCTACTAATATGATCAGGAAATGTTGAATGACTGATTTGAGTAATCAATCGACTAATATAGAAAATCAGTTGATTAATATAGACAGACAGCTTATAAACTGAGTTGTATATGTCCTATTTTAGTGATAAGTCAACCTCAAAACCAAAAATAGGTGAATCTGGATAATTTTTTGCCACCTCAACATGGTACGTGAAAGGAAGTAAGGCTAAAGCTTGAAAGTTGTAACGTCATATCAAGTACAGGTTAGTTAATAGCAGTAGGCCCTATGATAAATATAGGATATAGTTATATGCTTTTGTGCGATGAATATGTGTTACATATTTCCTCTGGTTACTGGAAATATATTGAGAAAGAAATCTATGTGTTATATGTGCAATTTGAGAAGATATGTTGTGAAGGAAATATGTGTGCCTTATGTGAAATCAGAGAAGATGTGATTGAGAAGCATATATAGAAATTTTGATTGAGGATGATATGTGATGTGTTTGTGTGAATTCATAATATTTGTTGGGAAACATAATGTGACTACAATCCATATTATTTGAAGTTTGGGATTGGAGAGGCATTTTGAAAATTTTAAAGCTTTGAAAGTTTATGAGAATTATGGGAATGAAAACTATAAATTATGGTGATTCTTTACAGGGGCCAGGACAGGTTTCCCCTTGTGTATTTGAGATTGTGGTCAGGTCACATGCGTTGCTCTGGGTGTGGAAGAGCACCTATCTAGATCTTTATATATAAAGTCTCAGGGTACTTGTTCTCGAGTTTTGTATATTTTCCAATTTAATATTACTCTTGGGATATTTTTGTCTGTGTGTATGTTTGCTTGCGGAGACTTTGTGAATATGCTTCATGTGGATGTTGATGTTGTATTTGGTTGGCTAAGTATTTTCATACATTGTTATCATTTTGAATAATGCCCATCAAACTAATCCCATACACCTTTTGTTCATTAACTGGTAGATCAATAGCAAGTGGAAGCAGGAGTATGGATGGAGGAGTTTTGTGATGGCAACTCCCCTTCAGAGCATAAGATGTTTGTTTAATTTTGGTAATAGTGTACATATGATATGAAACTTGATATTTTGTAATTAACTGGTCCAACTTCTTTGAATGTTTTGAAATAACATGGCCATGTTTTTTGAAGATAATTCTCTATTTGTAATAATTAAGTACTCTATATTAAGCATACGTCTTTACCTGTAGCATGTGGTCAATATATGTGGATATTTTTAGCTACAACCATGTGTCAAAATTATACGATATTTTAGAAAATATCACATGCCCAGGGCCCTTGGGTTTCAGAGGCATGACAGGGCCGTATAATAGCTAATTGGGTTGCGAAAACCTAGTCAAGCTGGGGTGGCTGAATATATAAAGATGAGCTAAGTAAAGGCGATTTGAGGATAAGACACATATATGAGTGCTAGTGGTACTTAAGGCAACACCCTAGCACCCCAAGCATAATGCACAAAATGAGATAAAGCATGTACATAAAATAGGGTTATGATATGTTAAGAAGATGTATGAGCCTATGTTTTGTAGTTTGTTGTAAGCGGCCTTTGGGTGGTAAGCTAAGTCAGCTTCTAAACCAGTTACAGAATGCCAGGAAACCCATTGTCAGTCTACAATGGGGGTGGATATATAGACAGAAGTAGACCGCACGATTGACAAATGTTGGGTGTTAAGTGTGAATTTGTGATGTAAGTACAAGTATATAGGTTTGAGTATGAGTAGAATCTTGAGATAAGTAATGTTGTTAGGCATTTGAAACTTCCCCTATTTGAATATAGATAATGGAGCAATCAAAAGAAGTAAAAGGGTCATATATGGTGGAGACACCTCTAAAAACATGATCTAGTGATAGAACAACCATGAGCTTGCCGAGATGGCCAGCTCCAGTAGTAGATGGGCCCTCTTCTAGCCTAAGTGGTAAGGTTGGTAATTCTAAAGATGAAGTGAAAGGTAGGGAAAATCCTCCTCCTCTTACTAGGGCACAAGTCCCTTCTACGACCCCGTATGATAGATACCCTAGTTCAGCTCTACTAAACATCAACGTTGGGAGCTTGTCCCAAATATTGTAAACTACCATATAGCATATGGCCCGGACCATCGTGGATACAATGCCTTGGAATAGTAGTGATGATAGTCAAGTCCAGTTACAGCAAGCACACTAAAACTTGGGGCGCATGCATGCTCTTGTTTTTCATAGAGGAGTGGATCCTATAAAAGAATATCGATGGATAGAACAGATGGAAAAGTGTTACAAGACCTTGGGAATCAATAATGATATGGTGAAGGTAACTACGTCTCCGTTCTATTTGAAGGACGAAGCTAACAAGCGGTGGACAAGACAAGCAGCCACTCTAGATTTTCGAAACTTGACATAGGACGGGTGTGAGGAGATATTTTTGGGGAAGTATTTCCCCGACATTTGGAGAGATGAAAAGAAAAGGGCATTTATAGAGCTTATATAGGGACAACTGATCGTGGAGCAATATATATAAAAATTCAAGGCATACTCTCAGTTTGCACTTGATATGTCGTCTATTGAGAAACTACGAGTTTGAAGGTTTGGGCTAGGACTACATCCTTTCATTCAGATAGACCTGGCTTCTAATCATTATAATAACGAGGAAATACTAGAGGCAGTAAGGCACTCAGAGGTGGCTGAAAACAATATTTGGTGCATTCATGAAAATCATGTGTCCAAGAATTCTAGACAAGGAAGAGGCGAGTTAAGCATGACTAGTGAAAGTAGAAGAAAAAGACATTATGGTGAAAGGAATAGGAAAGATGACAAGAGTACTATGAGTCAATTTCATAAAGAGTCTAACTGAAGTCAGAATGATCACAAAAGGCCTAGAGAGGCCTAAGCCCAAGGCTCACAACAACATACTTCGAGGCATATGACCTCGATCTCTGAAGGTACATACAGACTAGAAGGATGCTTTAAGTATGGGGATTTTAGCCATAGAATTAAATTGTGGCCCCATATTCATTGTTAAGTATGTCACAACTGAGGGTATATACAGTATGAGATGATTGCCCTAATCAATTAAGTCAAAATTTAAACATACCTATAGGTGCTCAACCTATGTTGAATCTAACACCCTCATCAACTCCGCCAGTGGCATCTTGTACCCAAACTAGCTATAGAAGCACTCAAAGAGGTTTTCAAGGTGGAAGTCAGTCTACCATGGCCTCAACTCAATCGTTGCCTCAGAACTGTGTCTATGTGGAAACTCAAGAAGTTCTAGAAGTAGGAGAACCCTTCAAGATTCGAAGTATTTTTCCTTTTTTATCCTCTTGGACTATTGTTCTTTTTTATACGAGTTCATCCTGATCTTTTGTCACTTTATAGTTTGTGAAGTCTTTAAGCCTGATACCAGACCAATTGCATGCCTAAATGTCGATAGATACCCCTAGTTTCTGTTGTTATGACTATGAGATTGTAATCGGAGGACATGTTTTTCCTTATGATCTAGTAGTATTAGATATGAGGGATTTTGAAATTATCTTGGGAATGGACTAGTTAGTGTACTACCAGGCCATCATCGATTGTGATCGGAGACATGTAATGCTATTGACTCATTCGGGTGTATACGTTCACTTCACAGGGGAACGTGTGAACCCAGATAACTGAACTATTTAGGGCAATGAACGGAAAATAATCTTAGCTATTTACTTGACAATCTTTCCCCATCCAAAAAATTTTCTTTGAATACTCCGTTACCTTATGTGGTATTTGAGTTTTTTTTATGTATTTCTTGATAATTTGTGTGGACTTTTACCTCCTCGTAAAATCGAATTCATCATAGACGTTATCTTGGGAACTGCTCCCATCTCCATCGTTCTATATCATATGGCTACTTATCACATGGCTCTTGTAGATTCAAAAGAGTTGAAAATCCAATTAGAAAACTTAGATAAGAAAGGATTATTATGACCTAGTGCATTACCCTGGGGCGATCTAGTCTTCTCTGTTCAAAAGAAAGATAGAACTATACGTCTATGGGGCGATCTAGTCTTCTCTGTTCAAAAGAAAGATAGAACTATACGTCTATGCATCGATTATCAGAAGCTAAATCAAGTAGCCATTAAGAATAAATATTCGCTTCCCAAAATTGATGATTTGCTTGACCAATTGATAGGCTCAAGATGTTTTTCGAAGATTGACCTTTAAAGTGGACACTATCAACTATGTATGCAGGAAGAGGATATTCCAAAGATGGCTTTTAGTACACACTATGGTTATTATGAATTTTTGGAATGCCTTTTGGATTGACAAATGCCCCGGTGGCATTCATGGACATAATAAATAGAGTCTTCCGTGTTGATCTAGATAAGTTTGTTAAAGTATTTACTGATAATATCTTGGTCTATTCACCTTCGTAAGAAGAACACAAAGAGTACTTATGAATAGTATTATCTATCCTATGAGAATATCAATTGTATGTCAAACTATCAAAGTGTGAGTTTTGGTTGTTTAGAGTGAAGTTTCTGGGATGCATAGTGTCTGTTGAAGGAGTATCCATAGATAAAGATAAGATCAACGCGGTATCCACATGGGAAAGGCCAAAAAGTATATTCGAGATTGAGACGCGTAGCTTCCTTGGCCTAAATGGCTACTATCGCCACTTTATCTAAGATTACTCTCACTTAGAAGCCACACTAACTCGCCTTATGCAAAAGGGAGTTATATTTGAATGGAATGACAAATACGAACAATCTTTTCAAGAATTGAAGAAATGTCTAGCAGAAGCCGCCATTCTCATTATCCCCAAATGTGGTAAAGGATATACGGTGTACTGCGACACATCCTAAGAGGGATTAGGAAGTGTACTGATGAAAAACGGAAAGAGTGGTTGCCCATGCAGCCCGACAACTGGAGAATTATGAGCAGAACTATCCCACTCATGACTTGAAGTTGGCAACAGTCATTTTTACTCTAAAAATTTGGCAATATTATCTGTACGGCGAGCTATTCGAGGTCTATTCTGACAACAAAAATCTTAAATTATATATTCATGCAACTTGATTTGTACTTACGTCAACGACGCTGGATGGAGTATTTGGATCAATATGACTTTTATCTACATTATCACCCTGGAAAAGCTAATGTTGTAGTAGATGCATTGAGCCGAAAGACGATGTATGTTTGCTTGTCTTACAGCCAATAAATGGAAGATATTATAGATGCTAGGAGAATTTGGATTAGAGATAGTCGAAGCTAAAGGGTACGCTACCCTATGTTCTTTATGGTTACAACCTACTCTTCACAAAAGGGTAGTAGAAGCCCAATAAGATGACGTACAATGAACGAAATTACTGAAGAAAGTGGGCGAGAACCCCGAAGTCTTGGGTTTTAGTAGCAACGAAGCACTCAAACATTTGAAACATTTATTTGTACCCACATATATGAGAGAAGAAGTTCTGCAAGAATCATACCACTCTCTACTTGCAATGCACTCGGGAGGGAATAAGATGTACTATGAGGTTAGTAGACACTTCTGTTGGCCTAAGATGAAAAATGTTATAGCAAAGTATATTGCAAAGTGTTTGCCTTGTCAGCAAGTAAAACTGGAACACCATCTGCAATCATTGGAGATACTAACCTAGAAGTGGGGACATATTACCTTGGATTTTGTGACAGGACGGCCAAAGACGAGGAAGAAGAATGGCGCTATATGGGTAATTGTAGACCAAATGACGAAGTTAGCCCACTTTTGACCAATGAAGAAGACGGATACCTACAAGAAATCATCCAACTACATGGAGTTCCTTTATCAATAATATCCGATCGGGATAGTCAGTTTACGTCATAATTTTCGAGTAGCCAACAGAAGGCACTAGTCACGAAGTTTTCAATGAGCATGATATTTCATTCGTTGACAGACTGATAGTCTGAAAGAACTATTCAGACCTTGGAAGAAATGATGAGGTCATGTGTATTAGATTATAGCGATAACTGGAAGATCACATCCCTCTAATTGAATTCACTTATAACAATATTTACCATTCTAACTAGTGGCACTATACGAAGCATTGTATTGGCCATGTAGGTCACCACTATATTGAATAGAAGCTAAAGATATGGCCTTGATAGGCCTACACCTTGTATAATAAACAAAGGAGGAATTGAAATTCATCTAGCAACGATTAGAAATGGCCCAAAGTAAGCAAAAAAATTAAGCAGATCGAAGATGACGAACCCTTTAATTTGAAGAAAAGGTGATCATGTATTCCTCAAAGTGTCACTGAGAAAAGTTGTAAAATGAGAGCAACAGGAAAGCTATCCCCTCTATATGTTAGACCTTTTCAAATCCCCAAACGTAAAGGGGCAGTGGACTACCAGTTCGCCTTGCCACCTCAACTCGTAAATGTTCACCTTGTGTTTCATGTTTCAATGCTAAGTAAATGCATCCCCAACTCGACTCGCATCATTGACTTCTCTGATTTAACAATGGAACCAGATATATCATTTAAAGTATGACCAGTCGACATATTGGACCGAGAAGAGAAGATGTTAAGAGTATGAGCTATTCCATTGGTAAAAGTTTTATGAAATTGCAGTAGTATGGAAGAAATGATGTGGGAGCTTGAAACTCAAATGAAGACGAAGTATCCAAACCTGTTTCAGTAACTAAGGCACCCTTATGGTGAGACATTCAAACTTTAAGGACGCAAATTTTTAAGGGGTAGAGAGTTGTAACACCTCAAAATTTTTAAATATGATTAAATACTCGACATATATATGGGATCAATCAATTGATTATACAGAAATAGTCGACTTATTAAGGTTGGTGATGAAATTTCTTAGAGAAACCACATGTGTTTTATTACATATATACACATATACATACATACCAAACTTGGTGTGTGTGCTCAGAAATTTCTAGAGAAAGAGAAAGGAAGAAGAGAGAGAGAGGGACATGAGGAGGAGGAGGAGGAGGAGATAGACTTATGTATGTACTCTACCGCGATTCTCATGTCGTGTAATGTAAGTATTCTCTTGAAAATCTCGATCTCATTAACAATCTCCAACCTTATTATGAATTTAGATTGAGATTAAGTTACTTTTCTGAAAGATAAACAGGTTAATCATATCCCGGTCCTTGTTTTGAGCACTATGACTGTGTAAACTCAGTTGAGAGTCTTTAAAAACCTTTAAACTAATTGGTTATATGATTTGGAATTGGATTTAGAGACAAAACAACTGGATTTTGTTGAAACATGGTAGATCAGTTAACAAATTTGAGAAATCAGTAAAATGATACAGACAAAAAGCCTATAAATTGAGTTATATACGTATTTTTTCAATGAAAATTCAATATTGAAACCAAGAATCGGCGAATCTAGATAACGTCTTGCCACCTCAGCTTGAAACCAAGAATCGACTAAGGCTTGAAAGTTGTGACATCGAACCAAGTATGAGTTAGTTATGGGTAGTAGGCCCTACGATATATATTGCATTTAATTATATGCTTTTGTGTGATGAATATGTGTTACAAATTTTCCCTAGTTATGGAAAATATGCTGAGAAAGAATCTGTGTTTTATGTGCAATTTGAGAAGATCTGTTGCGAAGGAAATCTATATGTCTTATGTGAAATCCAAAAAGATGTGATTGAGAAGTATATGTGGAAATTATGATTGAAGAGAATATGTGATGGGCTTCTATGAAGTCGTAATATTTGTTGGGAAACATAATAGGACTATAATCCATAGAATTTGAAGTTTGGGCCTGGATAGGCAGTCTGAGAATTTTAAAGCTTTAAAAGTTTCTGAGAATTATGAGGATGAAAACTATAGATTATAGTACTTATTCAGAGGCCTAGGATAGGTTCCCCATATGTGCTTGAGATTTCGTTCGGGTCACATACGTGGCTTTGGGTGTGGAGGGGAACCAACCTAAATCTTTATGCATAAAGTCTCGGGGTATGTGTTATCGGATTTTGTATGTTTTTCAATATAATATTACTCCTGGGAGTGTTTTCGTCCTTAGACATCAATGCTTACGATATTTGTAGGGATGCTCATGAATTCAACTTATTCATTTTAGGTAAAACATAGTTCTCATATATATCTAGGCTCATCCAATTCTAGGACTCACATCATATGTTACCAAATACGTCCAAATACTTATATATACTAGAGTCTCCTAGGTCTTTTCATACTTAAATTCTATCGTCAGGGTTAGCTTTCATTCAAAGTCTTAATCTTATGGGCATGTAACTATCCTTGCATGGTCTCATCAATTTTTTTGCGTAGTACTCTTCAATAGTCCCTAGTTTGTACACCATCATCCATGCTACTCGGTTTCTTATTGCCTCTATTATAGGTTTGTCTAGTAGTCTTTTGTTGGTTAGAATTTGTATGTTCCTTCCGTAGTATAGGGAAGTTGTAGCTATGAGTCTCCGCACGTAATTGTCTATATGTCATGTCTAATTTACATTTTCTCTTGTCATCTATCCACTTTTTGTCCCCACTCATCTAAGGGGATCATCATTGCCTCAATCATCTTCTATGGTTGCATTCTTATTATCATAATTATTTCGGGCAAGTACACTTCTTCATTTCCATAAATTTCTAAATTCTGCCTAGGTCCAAAGAATCATCAATTATAGGTTCCTATCCTTAATGCCTTTTTACTAACCAACCCTCGTCAATAATTTTGTGGTAATATAATATTGAATGAAATGCAGTCATGTCTTTAATTTTATATTTTCTAATAGCACATGCATAATAACTTACATTCACGCATTGTCGCCATCTCTTATCACATTTTAGAGTACTTTGGTAATAAAATATCTTTAAATGACATAAAATATCACAGGGAACTAATTTACTTAGGAAATATCTTAACTGTACCTTATTCAATCTTCAAAAGTTGTCATAAGGCCACAAATATCACATGTAAGGGCACCAAGTATTGAAAGGTTTCAATACTACTGGTTCTCCACTTTCCAGAGGTTAATACGGGGTTGAAATTACAAATAAGCCATATGCAAGTCATTTTTCAAGTCTATCTTGATGAATCAGTCAACTGATGACAAATCCCCACTGTTCGAACAAAAAAACTTAGGTTTTTCTAAGGTTGTTCCATTGGCATTTCCTGAATTAATGCTTTAGAGGTCATTAGGAGGCCATTAGACCAACATGCGTAGCAATGTTTTCCCCTATTGTTCCCCACTGATCCAAATTGTTACCACGAGGTTTTAATTTAAAATATTTTATTGATTTTTTAAATTAACAAAGTCTAAGCTAAAATAAACAAAATCAAGTCCTATAGTCGTACTAATATGTTAACAAGTATTGTATAAAGGTTTCAAACTTAAAAAGGCTTGAAATATGCTCAATCCATGCAAACAAACTTCCTTCAACTCAAAACAGAGCAATAAGTTGACTCTTATATATATTAGTCAACTTTTAAGTTCAAAAGTTAAAAAGGTGGGAATTCAAAGGTTTCTAAGTTACAAAAGTTGATGTGGACTCAAAATTCGACTCTTGGACCATATAAATCGACTGTGAAATAGTCTAATAAAAATAACAGACTATTTTTCAGAACAAAATGTCATTAAGGACCTAATAGTCAACATATACATGATATAAGTCGACATATGTGAAGTGCATTTGAAGACAATGGCTCTATCCTTTTTTAGTGACTCAATAAGTTGACTTATGTCATCAAAAGTCAACATATTGATAAATAAGTTGAAATATGGATCTTACAAGTCAACTTATACAAGGCAGATAACATATCTTCCAAGATTAAAGTTACGACTTGTGACAGCTTTGGTTGGGGACAATAAGCAACCATTTAAATGGTACTGATTCAAATCAAATATATATCACTCCTAAGATATATTCTCCATATACAAGAGATCTAAAAAGAGATTCAAAAAAGCCAAAAGTCAGAAGCAAAAGTTCATTTTCTTCAAAGCTCTTCTTCATACTCCATTTTGTAAAAACCTAGTATTTTCAGAGATTGTGAGTTTTGTGAGTGGCTTTGATTTATTTTACATCTTGTTGTAATCCTTGGAAGTAAGTTATAAACTTTCAAGTTTTATTCTTGAGTGAGTTTGGGGTAGTTTGAGAGGGATTGTGCTCGGATTTTTAGCACAACCTCAAACTAGGAACTCGGGTAGATTAAGGGTTTAGATTGCAAGTAGTACCCATCAAACTACTTAATTTCGGTTACAATTTGTCACGCCCCGAGTTCCCATAAACCCGAGAATGTGAATTTTAGAAAAAAGAAAAGAAAATAATAACATTTTCCAATTAAAAAAACAAAACCATTTCTCATTATG
>MKEJ01055348.1:0-13207 GCA_001753735.1 Embelia ribes
TGAATATATGGTAGTAAAGCACTGAACTTATAATTTTTAAACTCCAAATTCCTTAATGTGACTTTGAAAGCTGTGGACATAATAGGACAATGAAACCCACTGTAAGTTGGAATTTGAGATTGAATTGAATGGGAAACTCGTGAGTTGGCTGAAAAACTGGCTAGTTGAACTGCGTGTTGGTAGGGGTCTCTCAGTACTTGGTTGCTTTTGAAGAAGCACAGGCCGTTTAGTGCTTCAATCTGACTATTCCACTGGTCTGGTCTGTGGTTTAAAACACCGGTGGCTGGAATTTTGGAGGTTTTTTTGTTTGGGAAGGTTGTTTACATTTATTGGGAATTTCAGATTAGTATTTGAGAGTTACCAAGGGATGTGGAAACTCCATGAATACTTATGCACACAGTAAATTCACAATTTCGAAGTGTTTTTGCTTGTTGGTTGTGCAACTAAGAATTTTGACATGATAGATTTGAAGTGATTAGGGTATCACTGAGATTTGAAATCTGCAGGTTGTATAGTATTATAGCTCTTTCTACTTCCATGGGATTGTTGCTTTATATGCATTAGGGAAAAGAAATATAAGCTACTCACAACTCGGGGGTTAGACAATCATCACTATAAAAAAAGACAGGCGGTGGAGGTGGGGAGAAATTGTTTGTGCGAAACTATATAACCATGGTACTATTTTTTCCCTCAACTTGAAGCAATAGTACCAGAAAAGTGGTTCATTTGAGTACAAGCGAGCAAACTCGCTTAGTTACAACGGCAACTCCTTAATCGCCTCTTCCAGTTCAGGATGACACCTTCTCTGGATTTGTAGCCTCAGCTTCCAACCTGCCCTCCATAATTGGCGATAAGGACAACAATGCTCTATGAAGTCTATCAGAGGCTTAGATAAATCATATACTTTTGACAAAAGTTTTTTCTACTGATTTGATATCTCATTTTTTTTCTTTTCCTGCTTACCTTACGCAGACAAATTTCCTTTTGCTAACTTGGAGGTGCTGAGTATATTTTTTAACTTGTTTTCTAATGCGTTTCTATTTGCTGATTTACTTTTCAGATCAACAATTCAGAGTTCACAGAAATGGCATGGGAAGGTGTTATTGGGGCTGTGGAAGCAGCACAGGCTAATAAACAGCAAGTCGTGGAGTCTGAGCATTTAATGAAAGCACTTTTAGAGCAGAAGGATGGGTTGGCTAGGAGAATTTTCACCAAGGCTGGTGTTGACAACACTTCTGTTCTGCAAGCAACTGATGAGTTTATATCTCAACAACCAAAAGTGTGCAAATTAGTCCTTCAGTCCTTGTCTTCCTCTGTTTACTTTCTCGATTAGTTTTCTCATGCGTTGGACCTTTTTTGATAGGTTACGGGGGATACTACTAGCCCAAGATTAGGCTCACATATTACATCACTCTTGGACAATGCAAGAAAAAATAAGAAAGAAATGGGAGATTCCTTTTTGTCGGTGGAGCATTTAGTCTTAGCGTTCCCTTCAGATAAGAGGTTTGGAGTTCAATTGTTTAGAAACTTGCAGCTTACTGAGAAGGCACTCAAAGATGCTGTTCTTGCTGTTCGTGGCAACCAGAAAGTTACTGATCAAAGTACGAGTCTGATCCTTATCATTTCCTGGCTATGTACATTGCCTTTCTTTCACATGTTCACGCTGCTTGTGGCAATTATAGCGTGATCATTAAAGCTTTACAAGTGCAAAAATCTGGGCTTTTCACATTGTGGTCATGTGCAGTTTTTATTGCAACAAGTGTCAGTAGGCGATGTTCGATAAGAAGTGTGTTTGCAAATAATGGGACCATCTTTTCAGATGGAAAAAAAAAGTTGACTTGTTAAAAATAATATCACAGTTTCGAAAGTATAGTTAACTGAAGAAATATTGATTAAAGACACAAGTAATTAACTTCAGGTTCTCACATTTTTTCACGTCACACATGATTTCTGATATCTCATCTATAGTATATGTATCTCTCGAGTTGTATCTGCAGCATTTCACTGAATCCATATTGCATGGTTCACAAAACTGAGATAAACTACTCCCAAGTCCCAACCTTGCTGGGGATGGTAGTGAAATTCTTTGCTTTTGAGGGGCAAAACTGTTTTTGAGATTATACTCGTCATTTGTAGAATTAGTACTTTTAACAGTAATAATTGACTTACATAATTACAATGTAGTTAGCTGTTTAAATATTTTGATTTATAGATTACTGAGTGATCATTCACTTATTTTTTTAACTTGCACTTTTTTGCAAGTATACACATGATCAAGGATTTCTCTTGAATAGGGTTCCTTGTCTGCTTTTTATCGAGTTCGCTGATATTTACATATTGGAAAGGACACTATAGGATCAGGGATTCTTTGAAGACTTCCCTTAAATGATACCACCCTCCGCAGCCCTTTGGACCTGTGGCCTGGTGTAAACTTGGGGTTGATTTATTCCTATTGCTATATCATTAAAAAAGGTGGAGTAGAGACCTTTGGGTTCTAGTATGGGAATATACTCGCTTGGGATGTAAATCGTTGTTGGCGGTGTCTTTTATCCTTTACCTGATATTATAAATAAACTATGGTCATCTGTGCTTGCAAACATGCTCTGGTTTATACCGGAGTTTGAGTAATTTGCTTGCTTATTTGTTTGCTTATTCTGAGAGTGATATCTGCATGTTTTAATTTAGATCCTGAAGGAAAATTTGAAGCACTTGAGAAATATGGAAATGACTTGACTGAGCTTGCTAGGCGTGGAAAACTGGATCCAGTCATAGGCCGCGATGATGAAATACGAAGGTGCATCCAAATATTATCTCGCCGAACAAAGAATAATCCTGTCATTATTGGTGAGCCAGGAGTAGGGAAAACTGCAATTGCTGAAGGGTATGATTGCTGTATCTTTTTATTGTATTTTGGGGAGTTTCTATTATCTAATTATGTGTGTGATAGGGACATGATAATGATGACACCAGCTCAATTTTATGCTTCATCGTAATGATGACGTCCGTGCACGTGATATTATTTTGCTAATAAGTTCACATCAAGTCAGAGATAATTTTGCATTCTGTACTCTGAATTTTTTCGATTTGAAAACTTTCTTGTACTTTTAAGAATTCTTTTGTTTAAAGTTCAAGTATGGCGACTTAACAGATTTTATAATTTTACAAATGGCTTATGCTCATAGTCTAGGATGGCAGTGTCACTTATTCAGTCTTTATTATTTTGATGTTTCTTACATTTATTCTTCTTGCCTCTGACCCATTATGGCAAATAATGCAACATAAAGCAAAACAACTGTAGATAGGCCATATAGATAAGAGCAAGCAAAACGCACAGAGCACTGGTTGCTACTGATTAAAGTGGGCATGGTTTAGATTAGATCCCGCACTCCAAATGGCAAGAATAGTGTAACTAAGGTAGATACAAATTTATTTGGTTCACAATTGATTTTATTCCAACTAATATATATTTGAGCATCTTTGATATTTACATGACATCTGATTATCATAATTGTTCTATGTTTAGTCTCTTCTAAAATTGATATTGGTGATGTTTAAAGCCCTAACCTGAATTTCTATGGGTTAGAACACTGCAAGCCTTCATTGTGACTTGCGGTCACAGGTTCATCACCTTGGAAACAACATTTCTAAAACAAGGGCAGGGCTAAGTAAATCAGACCCTTTCAAACCCCGCAATGCAGGAGTTTTATGCACTAGGCAGTTCAGTTATATATATAACATAAAAATTTCAAATAACGGTTCCACACAAGTCATTTCAAACCTAGGATATGTAAAAGCTCTATTTGCACAATCAACACATAAATATGTTCAAAGTTATGAACTAACCAATCAAATGCGAGTAAAAATTATTATTTCACTTGATTTGAATACCCATGCTTCCGAACACAACTTTACAATCATGCTATTGATTTCAGGTATCTGAGGAATATAAATTGGTGCCAGACACGCTATACCTGACAGTGCATCTTATTGACCTGTTTCTATCTCAGAACTACATCGAGAGGCACAGACTACAACTGCTTGGCATTACCTGCATGTTAATTGCCTCGTGAGTTTGGCTAGTGCTTGCTCTGAAGATTCAATTTTGGGCTACAACGTTAGCTCTGCCTTATTAACATTTTGTTCTACTTTATCATAAAAGTTTAAGTGCCATTTTATTTTGGTCTGCTCTTTATGTATTTTAGGAAATACGAAGAGATCTGTGCTCCACGAATTGAGGAACTTTGTTTCATCACCGACAATACTTACACCAAAGAAGAGGTAAACAGTCCAAGTATATCAATTGGTCAGACTAGGAATTATAAATTCTCCTGATGGACGTATATTCCAAGTTAAGAATGTAGTTATGCATGTGAATTGAGAAAACTCCATGTATTTGACATTTAATGCTTCTATGTTCTATCAATTCAACGAAGAGGAATAGATGCCAGCATTTACCCCTTCGTTCAAGACAATGTTATTCTACACACTATTTTGAAATTCTAGTGACATTCATTCATTTTATTGTAGCTTTATGTATTTTTCACATCTGCCTCTTTCCCACTACTATTCTAGCGCAAATTTTAGATAAATCATCTACTTATTATAGCAAACTATCAGGTCCTTGCATTGGAGAAAAAAGTCTTGAACTATTTGGGTTTTCGTCTTTCAGTCCCTACCGCAAAAACTTTTCTAAGGTACAAAACTATTATCAAGCTCTCATGCATTCATGATTTACCATATATCTCTCTGTGTATGTGGGTCTGCCACATGCAAGTTCTACATATGACCAAGACCTTTAATACTCCTTGCGTTGGCATCTTTCACGTCCTACAGGAGATACTTGCGGGTGGCACGAGCTAGTTATGAGGTAATCATCTTTCCTACCAGCTTTTGCCAGCCAAGATCAAAACCTTAAAAACAATTTCCAACAGCATTACCAAGAGAGGCCTAAGAACTTCACTTGGGATTTCGGACTTAGACCAATCTAATATGGGGAACTCTTTGAATTTGCAGGCCTCTAGCCTTGAGTTGGAGTTTTTAGCAAATTACCTAGCAGAGCTGACGTTGACTGATTACGAGCTTTTGAAATTCATTCCTTCCATAATTGCTGCATCAGTCGTGTTCCTTGCTAGATGGACGTTAAATCAATCCGGTCATCCATGGGTATGCATTTCCTTTTGTTTTGTTTAATATTCATGCATCGTATATTTACTTGTGAGGATAAGAAATTAATGATTTTCACAGAACGCGACATTGGAACACTATACGAGTTACAAGGCATCAGATTTGAAAACCGCAGTTCTCAAGCTACAAAATCTACAATGGAATACTGCTGGTTGCACTCTCAATGCCATACGTACCAAGTACAAGCAGGATAAGGTACACATATTAACCGAATGCTAGGAAGCGTTTCCGCTTGAGTTTACTTCCATTTCCCTCGAGTCTAATAAGAATAACACATGTATGCTATCTTTCACTTTCGTTGACATATTCTGACATGGTTGATCATCTGATAACAGTTCAAAGCAGTAGCTGCTTTATCTTCCCCCGAGCTTCTCCAAGCACTGTTTTGAAGGAACAATAGCTGATCATTGTAGCCGTGATGAAGCGCTTGCGTATTTCATATACACACCTGATGAAGTTTCCTTACCATTATAAGCCTTCTTCATCGAGGCTATATCTAATGTCTTATCTTAACCAATTATCTCGATTCATTTTTGTTTCTGCAGTTTTATTTTCAGGTTTGGTTCTTCCAAACTGCCTTTTGTACGTTGAGCATGACATTAAGGCATTTTGAGCTGATAAGAGTGAATATCGGGCTTGTTCCAAACTAACTACGTGCCTCATGCTATCATGTAGGCATCTATTGTTGTGTTTCGCCAAAACAGTATGTAATTAACTGCATGATATTATTTGCTCAGGGCTTACATTTAATATAACAGTTTTTCTGGTAGGTGTCTTCTTAATTACTACTCTCTTTTACGAATTTCTTAATTTCAGACTGAAAGAAAATAAAGTAGTGCATGTCACTACTGTTATAATATGTCTATTTTGTGAAATGCCAAAATTATGAGTATCATGAAAATTCTGAAAATGGACATCAACAAGAGACAGACAGAAGAAAATCTGACAACAGAAATAGGTTTAGAAAAAGCACTAACTTTGCACACCATGATGAAGACTTATGCATAGGTTTATTTCCCGGTAAAAAGTACAACACATTGTATTTGTTCTACGTTCGACCGTAAACTTTGAACAGGTACTACTGCAAACAATTAGGAGTATAATACAACATGAGACTGATACTGTTTCTATTCTACGGAGGCACAAGTCGTTGGGGAAAAGAATTCACAAAGTGAACGTAATTATTGACCAAACAATTTCTATATGTAAATATCATATGAATCAACGTAGAAAAGTAGCCTGCATGCCAATTAAACCCCATTTTTACCTCGATTCAAGATCATATACAATGTGTCCTGATCAACACCATTGGATCAGATTAAGGTGATCTGCGGAGCTAATCTCCAATTCTTGCACTCCTTTATTCCCTTTTCCCACAAATCACTAAACTCAGTCATTCCATGCCTCGAACAAGGCCCCTCGAGAGTACAATGTGTCACCTTAGTTAAAGTACCCAAATTTCCCTCCACAATCTTGTTGTGGCCCACAAGAAAGTTCCAAACGGACGAAGTTGCCCCAATCTCATCATCATCTAACCACTGAAATAGTGACGGATCTAGGAAATCTAGCCAGGGACCGAACTCTTTAGACCTATATAGGTGCTAGTCATTGGTTTATTCAAGGGGCTGGATAATAGGCCTTTTTAGAAAAAATTCAAATTTTACACATGAATTTCATGGAAATTTCAGAGGTTGGGGGGCCGTGACTCCTCTGCCTTCACTTCGAAGACCATTTCTTCAAGTGTTCACAATAATACAAAAACATCGAAAACCATTTATTCCTCAGGTTATCGTCTGTACCGCTCCATCCAATTTTTAGTCTCTTTAGGTGTATAATTGTGTAGAACACGCATTATCGCGTACTTATCATCAACCCACAAACATTTGACATTTCCCAACACTCGTAGTTCATGAGATATAGGGGTCAAGAACTTCATGAAGGAAAACTCCAATAATCTTTTTGTATCTTAACTCAAATTGCATTATGGGGAAAACCTCGATTAGGACTACTGATCCCTTCAAGAGAGTATCGACATACCTCATTGGCGAGGTCTTCTCGTGGATCCTACCCTTTAAAGATCTTATTTTTGTTTACTAGTAGCATTGCTATTGCTCAAATTCATAGGTTTTGTATCAAATTGGGAGCTAGGGTTTGCATTTTCGATCAATGTACACATTGTAACCAACAAATTAGTCTTACCCAGAAGAATAATTAATGAATTAAACCAGAAAAATGGAAATCAGATGAAATTTGATTAAGATTCTGGACAAAAGAGCAATTCATGAAGCTGGATTGAATTGTATTGTTAAATTTAGATTTATAATCAACAATCATCATATGTGAGAACTTAAAATTGAAAATTAGCTTGTAATGGAAGAGTGCTCATGTAATTATATACAAATGTTTAAACTTATGAATAATCGATTTGAGATTGTGTTATTTTAACATGTATGACAACGAGTAAATTTAAAAAGTGGATCTTATTTTATTTAAAAAGTGGATCTTATTTTATATTGCAACATTTATAGTTCTTGAATATGTGTTACAAATAGTCCATTGAAGAGAAAGTTAACCCCAATAATGAAAAAAGCAAATCACATGACCCATCTCTAGTTTTTTTACAGATAAATTTGTCTTATTCATATCATTCTGTTGTCATCATCTTCTTATGATCAAAATTACATGTCAAAATTTTATGTTAAAACATAGAATATTGATTGGGTTTTTACAAATTTCCATACTAGCCAAGCTTTAGCACTGTCCTGACTCCCGGGTAGAAACTAATTAATCAATGAATATAAATCTTTAATTCATGGATTAGCACAATTAAAATCTTTTAAATCTTTTTATGTAATTTTAAACTTTATTCTAAAATAGTATGTAATTATTTGTTAGAGACGGGCTTAAGTTAACAGACTTGGAAAATAATTTTCATCCATCAAATTTTGCTTGAAAAAAAGAAAGAAAAGGGGAAGCGATCAAATTAAAGCATCAAATGGTATTAATTTCCATGTAACATGCGTAAATATAATTTCTTAGACTATTCAGTCTAAAAATTCAATAAAAAAAAAAACAACAAATACATTGGACTCAAGTTTAACTGAAATACACATGAAGAAAACAACAATTCAAGAATGAAAAGAAAGGAAAATGATAAGCAACAAATTGTCACAATAGTTAATAATATCGTTACGACGTATATAGTCCAGTTAGTTACGGGGAAATAGAAATAAGCGCCACCAAATAGACATGATGATTGGTTCGTAGAGTTTTCATTTCGATATCTAGTATATATTTATTTCGATATTATGATTTAATTATACATTGTTTGAAGCTTCCTGGAGAAAGCTTTTTGCTTGGAGGTCCATACCCTTGGCTTCTGATCTCTTCATGATCCTAAGCCTCGTGCATGATTCAGTAAACATCCTGAAATTAATGGATAATCCAAATTGAAGGATTAGATAATTTCCTTGGAATTTATTAATTTCATTCAAATGTACATAAAAATTGATGGATGAGGAGAATAGCGACGTACTCCCATGGAACATCGCCCACAAGCATCCAATCTCCGTCTTTGTCTTGGTATATTGGCACGAACTCAGAATTGTCTCGATCCTTCAATGCATCGACTGCAAAGATATGGTGCAAGTTGTTAGTATATATAATTTCAGGGACAAATTTAATAATATGCTACTAGAGTTTTAAATTCATGCAAGGATTTAAAATGGCTAGGTTATTAATGATTAATTTCGGACCCTCATATCTTTATGTATTTCAAATGTATCTTGGGATTATTATAGAGTGATGAAAGATTTAAAATCTATAATCACATTGAAAACTTTTTTTTCTTATTTATTTTATTTGTTTCATATATATTGATCCAAACGCAATGGTATGCAGAATATGATTGATATAGAATACCATAAATCTTTGTCACAAACAACTTATCTTCATATCTATATGTAGTCGCAATTTGCCCAAGTGTTAATTTCTTCAAATATTGAATTTATGTTCACAAGAAAAAAGAAAACAATTGTAAGGTTTTGCAAATATTTTCTAAGTAAAATAGGACATTTAAAGTATAAAATGAGAATAATCACTAAATGATTAGCATAGTATTAGTCTCTCCGAAAATAGAAGTAAGGCTATGTACTTGATATCCTCTCAAACTCAGCAATGCAAAAAGTTTGTGCACTCAGCCCTCGGCCATTCATATATATAGTGATATCAAACTAATACCCGTTGCGAGTTTTTGTCTAATAATTAACCTAGAAATTAATGGTAAATGAACTAAATGCAAAAGACTACTAATTACATTACCTATTCCATAGCAAGTAACAAAGAGCTTCTCAAGAGCTTTTGCAAGATCATCGTACCCAACATGAGTGCTAAAATCAAGCTTCCTTAGTATAGGAGCCCCATCCATGCTAACTTTGATGTACTTTTTCGCCATTTTGCTAAATTCATTCTTCCTCCGGAACGAACACACGGGTGGCCACCCCACAACTTGACTCTTCCTCTCACCTCTCTCGTCTTCGGTCGAACTATTCCGGTCATCAGCGAATATTTCCGAAAATACCCTTTTCTTCTCACTTTTAATCCTCATTAAATTTCTTGAGCCATCCCCTGGGAGGCCAAGTCTTAGCTCCGTGATCTCTAGACCAAACCCATCTTTAGCCATTTTTGTCAANNNNAGAGAGAGAGAGAGATAGAGAGGGGACATGAATAAGGCAAGGCCAGATAAACTAGGGTTAGTGGTCGGTCACATGAGATACAAAGGGAATTAGGGCCTATTTTTGACAACCTAAACCACCCATGTTGTTGATATAGATATTGGGCAGATCCTAGAGCTGTTATTTATTTGATGATTTGGTGAATTTTAAGCCTGGCCCTTTGATGTGTTAGAAGGGAACATGGCATGTGATGCTAGTTCTACATGTACTAATGTAGCACTAGACTAATAAATGGTTGTGCCCTTAATTTTGCGTGTGTGGTATATGAATGGAGGAGACGACTAAGTGCATATGTGACTAATAAATGGTGTTGCCCTTAATTTTGCGTGTGGTAAGTGACTCATCTCAACATCCCATCTCGTAGCGCTGTGTATCGATTGGTACGAGTGTTTTGCACATACGACCGACATTTTCATTGTCCCACGCACACATGTATCAATAGTCTATTGTTATATACAAATGTACATAAATTCATGATGCATACGTTGTGTGCTTGATACATATGTGTATTTATTTGTTTGATAGGAATATATATATCTCCCACTCTCTTTTGAGTTATTTTGATATAGTTTTTTCATCTCTTTTAGCATAAGTATCGTAGAAGACCATGCTTGAGAAAAACACAGTCAATCAATAGTAATCAAAAAATAAACCGAGCAATGTGGGCCCTTGTGTAGCACCATCATTCACGTAGATATATTTTTTTTGCGCATTTTTTTTTTTTTTGTCGGCGGGTAACGAGATGATTAAGTAATTAGTATGCTTAACGTCATGATCACCATTAATTTCCCAAGTTCTCTTTGCTACATTATTTTTTATTCTCTTTGCTACATTATTTTTTACTAAAAATATATGCGGGATAAATTAGTTCATGCATTTTCTGTCAAACAATTTCATTTCCATAAATTTTTTCAGGTTGTGATTACGTCGCATATAATGTACTTACTAACTACTTACATTGTTTTTGTGTAGGAAAAAGAGTGCCCAAGGCTAGTAAATTTGACATAGAGGTGAGGAATAGGTTCAAAACAACAAAAACAAATTTAAAAATAAAAATTCCGAGGGCAAATTTATAATTTTATGTTTGATTCTATTTTTGTGGCAAAAAATAATTCATCACCGTTACACTAATTTTACATGTGTTAGACATCCCTTTCCCTTTTGTGTAGTAGTAATTGTACATGTTAAAAATTAGGGACATATTGAAAACCTTAATTTTCTATATAAAACCTCATTATGCCTCGTATGTGTTACTATAGAATGTGTGCAAATAATCACATTTTTTGTTGTTTTGTAGCTTACTAGTTAATTAGTGAATTTCATTTCATTTAATTTTATTCTGCTTGAATGTATTCTGCGTGTGGCTAATTATATCATTCCCAAATTGGGGAACAAGACTAATAATATAAACAACCATCATTATAATTAGTAAATCAATATAGATAAGAGAATATCACTGCCTGATTTTTAATGATATTAAGCATATTTAACCATAAATGAGTAGTGAACAAAAAAAAAAAAAAACATACCTGAGTAATGGGTTTGACTATTTACTTGTTTGACTGCATATTATTAGCTTTCACTTTTCAAATTTTTTTCTTAAACACTAGATGGTAAAAGTTAAGTTTATTTAATATTTTGGTCAAAATGAACAAAAAAAAATTTAAATCAGATATATCCAATTTATTTTTTAATTAAAAATAAATTATTTTATTTGCTTAAAAACTATAATAGAATAAATCCTATGTGTTGACATTATTGGCAATGCAAATAATGCATGTGCATAAGAGCATCACATGTTTTAGTAGTTAATCTTAACCAACAAATAAACCAATCTAACTGAAAATAGAGAATCAAAGATTGTCTTTTGGTTAGGGGTTGGTAACATTATTGGACCAATAATGTTAATTATATATTAATCTTATTAACTTATTACTCAATCATATTCTAGTTCTGTAGTTACCTCGGTTACTAAGCAGCTATTGGTATATTATTTAATTACTTATCATCATTATTATATTCTATCAATAATTAAATTCACAATGAAGATTCTGACCCTCAAGAATATTATTTAATCCATATAGTGATGTAAAAATAGCAATTATCAAATCACTCTTTCAAATAACATTGGTAACAAACTTAAAGTTGATACTCAAAAAATATATATATGCAGATATAAGCGCTATTAAGTTACATTCATGTACTCCAATTTGATATTATGCAATCATATAATGAAAATCATCGGCGATTTCGCATTTATGCTAGCATATAATGAAAATCATTGGTGATTTTGCATATTAAGGGTTTGTTTCATAACAGCTTTTAAACAAATAAGTCCTTATTTTTTTATTAAGAAAAAAATTATATGCATCGAGTTAAAATTTTTCAACTTATTTATATCAAAACAGTAAAAACAGTTCATATCAAAAGTTAAGTAGTTAACGCTGTTCAATTTTTTAACCAAAAAAAATTGATAATTACAGTTTATAAACCGCAACCAAACAAGCCCTTACATGTGCCTTCAATGAACGGTTGGGATCGGCTTAGTCGTGTGAAGGGTCAAATGGTGTCTAGCATTTCTAATCTACTTTACAAATATGCTCACATGCATACACATTGGCACATTTCAACCCAATATATAATTTATTTATTTTATTGGAACCCAATTTCCTATTTATAAAAGGACGCTACTGTTTATTCTCAACCGGACATATGTTTCCTCTGCATTAGACAAAGCTTTTCGGGAAGACCAATACTAGTTCTCACATTTTAATTATGCCCCTAATAAGAATCAAAACCATATTGGATAGCTAAAAAAAATTAATTTGATAACACTAAGATTATGAAAACTAAAGCATCTTATTTTGAGTTCTTTTGTTAATTATTTTTCCTTTTTGAGAAGTTTCATTCACTTGCTTGCGCACTTAACATTAGTGAATTTTTTTTTTATTTTATTTTTTAATTTTATTGTAACGGATGAATTAATGTTTCCTCTTACTTGCTTTTGGAAATAATAGGCAAGGACCAAGAGCCTGCAGACGGCCGAATGTCGAACCTGGATTCTGGGGCCGAAGTTGACTTGTAGCTTAAACGCGATGTATCTTTAGCGTAGCCCATGTGACTCCGATGGTGGGTCTGGTCTTAAAATTTATAATTTTTTATTTTTATTTTTAACAAAATATATACATACATACATATATAAAAGGAACAAACATCAAAGAATTGGGAAACAATATATTTATATATGTATGGGCCGGCTTAAATTAATTGAATAAAATAATAATAATAAT
>MKEJ01055351.1:0-15192 GCA_001753735.1 Embelia ribes
ATAATTTTTTATGAGATTCAGTAGCCGCATGTTCAATTTATGGTTCTGCTCTGTATATGTCTGGTGCACTTGGGTTTTATATTTTGAAGGAAAAAAAATATTTTAAGACAGATTTTGAACAATAGATTTTGATTCTTTTGAAGCAAATATCATAAGATTTCTTGAAATAGGAGCACTGCTGTGAAAATATTTCTAGTTTAAATTTCTGAATTGAGAAATTAAATGACGGAATCGCATAGAAAGCTGGCGGAATTGCAATTAGAGAACATATTTTTTTGGTTTTTCACTAACTTGATAATTTCAGTTCCTCTATATTCTTATCTTTCTGAATTGTGTCAAATAAATTGAACTTTAATTTGTTGGGATGAATCAAATCATCAACCTTTGAAACTCAATTGCCACAATAAAAAGCTTGGATTTTTGTTGTCCTTTCAGTAATTTTTTTCTCTGTATTTATCTCATTGTCCTTTTATCAAAATGGGTACCTAGATCGTAAAGTACAATCTTTTAAACGTGTTTGAATCAGATTATCATAAAATGTACTTTCTAGTTCTTCTGTAGTTTTTTTCCCCCTTTTGGCTGATGGGAAAGTGGAAAATTAATTGAATTTGATGGTTTTGACAAAGCTCTTTTTGGTTTCTCACGTAGATAAATAATACAAATGAACAATACCAATTGCATTGCTTTTTAAGTTATAAATCAACCCCAGTTTGAAATAAGTTCAGGGTGATGCTTATTTTAAATAGTTTTCCACATTCGAACTCATCGTTTTGCTGTGAATCTATGTTCTTTTGGTTTTTACTGTGTTCCGTTTCTCTAGCAGATACATGATAGCTATTGTTGATGCGTTTTACAACTACATTGCTAAATAAAATCTTGAGAGCATAAAGAGCCTTCAATGGCAGGCAATGACCTGCCCACTTTAGGCCGCGTGAAGCTCATTGATCTTATACCTTCCGAAGGCCTCCCAGCGGATTTATACAAATTATCGGTTTCAACTTTATCGCAATCATTAGCTCAGTATTCTGCCGCAATCATTCAATTGCCACCTGGCGATGCTGCTCTATTACGTTCTTGTCTGGAATCTGCACGTCTCTACTTTAATCAGAGGCCATCTTACCCGTCTCCAGGCATGATACACACGAACGACTCTCGTGAGTGGTGCAAGACCTCTGGGTATTATTCTGATCCCCAACTTGGGCAAGAAAATTATGATTTCAGACCTGGGTTGACGCCTTTAGAACCCGATAACGAAATGGAACTCCCTCCTTCTGGTTTGGCAGAGGTGTTTTCGTTACTTGGGAAAGCGGCTAGGGATATATTAGATGCTATAAGTTTTCATTTAAATTTACGGAGCTCTCCATTCTCGGAAATTCTCGATAATGTTCCCTTGAGAAATCGAGAGATTTCATCTTCGGTGCTTTCAATATGCTGTCACTCAAGACCGTCTTTTCAAGGGGCCCAACACCACAATTTAACAAGCCAAGACGATGATGGGCACTTAATTATGTTCCCTGATCATGAACATCAGGTGAACAAGAGCTTGATAACTATTGTGAAGTCAAATAAGTTAGGGTTACATATAAGAGACTTTCATGGCCGCTGGGTTCTCGTAGATGGTGATCTTGGTCCACAAGAAGCCATCGTTTACCCTGGTCTTGCTCTCTATCAGGCGACAGCTGGCTATGTAAACCCTGCGCTGCACAGGACAGAAATTGGAAATGTACATGGTAACATGTTTGGAAGGTGTTCTCTTGCTTTCAAGCTCATGCCAAAATCGTTAACTAGTCTTAACTGTTCGGAAATGAGAGCAGCTGGGCATGGGGTTGAAGCTCAGTTTCAACTTCCGGTTTCGGTGGATGACTTCATGCAGAGGTCGCATTCTACCGATCAAATCTATAATAGGCACAACTTGCCAAATTTCAGTTTTTCTGCACCTCAAGACGGTACGAGTTATTTTCTGTATAGCATGTCTTTCATTGTAAGCCTTTTTCTATTCTGTTTGTATTGCTTAGTTCCTTTCTATCTATGTTTATAAAAAATAGATTCTCTAGGATAGATTATTGGTTAGCATTCTTTATTCTCTTTTGTTGATTGGGAGTATATAAGGGCTTATTTGGCTGCATCTTGTACGTAAAATATTTACTTATTCGAAGAGGTTGAAAAAGTGTAATTGTTATTTGTAGATCTTATAAATAGTGTTGCATTTGTCAAAAGTGAAATTAGAGAACTTATTGCTATTTATATGTTTGAATGTGAGAACAAATAGAATAAAAATTGTACTTATTACTTACGGGGTTTCCTACTTGCGAGTTTGTTTTGTAAAATAATAACCAGGTGCTACCGTGCCAGATTTTTCCTTAATTGAGTAGAAATTTGATATAAGTTTACCCTTAAGAGCATTTGCATCTGACTCTCTTTAGTATATTCTTTAAATACAGACAAAATGAATTCTAACTCTATTTTATAGAATCTCTATCTATTACCCTCTGCATCAGATTATCTATAATCATTCCTCACTTAAAATTCCACACATAAGAATACATTTAACTATGAAATATTATTTATTTAATTATATATTAATAAAAAATATTATTATTTTTAGTTTAAATTTATAATTTTAATTTTAATTAATTTATTAAATCGTTATATAAAGAAAAATATAAATAAAAATATATAAAAAAAATCTTTCTTTAAGCGAAGGAAGAGAAAGGAGAATAGAAGTGATGGGATGGAAGAAAAATATAAATAAAAATATCCTATAAATATTCATTATATAAATAAGAAAAATATAAATAGAATTGCTAATAAAGAACTACTTTTTGCTTAGCATTAAATTTTTCGAATATAAATTTATATTTATTTTTTTAATAATTATATAATTTAAAAAATAATATTTTTTACATAACGTCTAATAATAATTATAATTATTTTTTTTAAATATTAAAATTATTTTTTTTATACTTAATGTTTTAGTTTATATGTCGTATTTAGTAGTTTTAAGCTCGATAATTATTTTTAAATATTAAATTTATAATTACTATTTAATTATTTTAAATACTTATATTATATTTTATTTTTAGTTTGTAATACTTGAATGAATGGAAAGAGAATATATTAATCTTTTAAATATAATAATAAAATAATATGACATGAGAGAATATATATTAATTTTATATAGTTAATGAATTAATAGTTATTTAGATTTGGAAAATTATTTTAGAGATTATCCATTTTACATACCCACTAAGTAATCTGGTGGAGACTCAAAAAATAATATTTTGTTACCTAAAAATGGAAAAGAAAATCTGATGCAAGTGTTCCAAGCTTTAAATTTTGAAGAAGGAAATAAAATAAAGTAAAACACAAATTGAAAAAGAATGTATGTGTGAGGATGTGATGCGATTACAGCAAGAGATGGGAATGCACCTCCGAAAACAAAGAACATGTAAAACTTATCCGTATAAAATATTTACAAAGAAAAATGTGCTAAAGATTGGTCACACCAGGCAAAACTATCCTTGTCGATGTGATATTATTGACACTCAAATACCCAGCCATTGCATCCTCATCCAGCCCGGCTGCCCACCTCCTCAGAATCCTCAATAGCGACGCGGCCTTTGTTCGACCTCTTTCGGTCCCCATTCCCATCATCTCCCATATCACTCTCTCGATCCCTGTGATAGTCGCCAGCTCAGCTACCGCCTCCGATCCCCCTTTCCGACAGATGTTTACTAGTGTGGCAGTTGTGTATTCACGTGCCCTGTTAGTGCCAGTTCTTAGTACACTTGTTAACTTCTTGATCATTGGATAGGCTGCGGAAACCGCCAGCAACCCTCCCCTCTTCACCACTAGCTCGAGAATGATGACAACTTCTTCCGGTAACTCGTCTATGAGCTCATTACTCATCTCCACCACTCCCCCTTCGACTAGCTTCACCACCGTTTCTCTATCCTTAGCCAAGCTCAGGATCGCACCCAAGGCATCCCTTTTTATGCCCGTAGGCCCTTCCCGAGCCAAATCTATCAATCCTTTAATGACACGTGTCTTCCTCCCGAGCAACTTCTTATAAGCGTGTATCTCTATCAAGCAACATACCGTGGTTGCGGCATTTCCTTTCGCCTCCCACGTGGCACCGGACCTTAAAACCTCAATAACCCCGTTCATAACTCCTTCCGTTTCCATTATCATCCTCCGATTCGTTTCCAAAATGGAAAGATTGAGTATAGTCGTAACCGCATTAATTTGTAAATTTGAATCCTCGGAAGCTAAAAATTTAACGAGCATCGGTAGAGCTCCAGCTTCTGCTATACATGCTCGGCCATCTGAGTCTACCTTTGCTAATACCCGAAGCTCATAAACATAACGATTTGCCATCTCTGTTGATTTCACACCCCTCAACTCACTAAGTAAAAACGACACTGTCATTTTTGTAGCCTCTAACGCTGTTTTGTTACGCATAATCCCTTGAGGTCCATTGGTGGGCTTACCTCCACCGAAAGGTACCCTCTGCTCGCGGCACCACATAGCTATTAAGTTCCTCAAAGCATGATTGGGTATCATGGTACTGTTTGATAGGGTCTGACCTGTCTTGGGACACGTGTTGTGCCCTGATTCGATCCAGAACATGATTGACAGCCGATCATACGTCTGACCTGTCAACACCACAACAGGATCCAGCATCAAATCCAAAGAGATCGGGCACCGGAAATCTGCTGGAATATTCACTTCCCCTGCCAATTTCTGCCTCAGGAGCTCTGTCGCGGGGCCCGGTGTTGCAGCACCGTACAACACGCACTTTGCATACCTGACCAGCCCGATTAAGGAATCAATTTCGTACTTCGATTTCTCATCATCCTGATTCTGAATTTCGTCCTCAAGGCTTTCGATTTCATCTCCACAGCTTGTTGAGTCCTTCAACTGTAGCCGATCAAATATCTGTCCCAGCTTCAAATGATCCGGGACTACCCCCCTCTCGATATTATCAAGCATTTTCCTCACCTCGGTCCTCAGTGCCAAATCAGCAGACTCAGTACGGATTCCGGTATTCACGCACTGTTTCCGTACCAAATTTAGAACTTCCCTTACGTCACCATCCAAATCCATTTCGTCAGCTGGAAAGATATCTAAAAGAGTAGATAGAGCGGAGGTGATCTCGTGCAAGTTGTTCGAAACGAATTCGATTTTCATCAATATCCATGTCTTGCTCCCGCTCGCTAAGTCCTCGATTAATGCATTTATCCTCTCCAAAACTATGTACAATTCTTCAAAGCAAAGTATCGCGGAAGGCGAGAAGCATTTGGTGCCGTTTTTAACAAGAGTTTCAAATACGAGCGAAATCAGCTTCACCCTACGGACAATTGAGGCCGTGCTCTTCCTGAGGAGGGATGAGGACGGGGGACAGGTGGAGGAGATTTCTTTTGAGAGAAATAGGAGGGAATGGAGGAGCCTTCGATCGGATAGGTTTGGAGGGATGAACGAGCTGGCTGAGGGCTGATGCTTACGTGGCCGAAACTGTTGAGGGGGAACTGCCATTAGAGAAAATATCCAGATGATGATTTTTTTGTGACTAATTGGAAAAAATTTGCTTTCATTTGATGCTTGTGGGCAAAGATTAGGAAAAGGGGAATCAAAGTTGTTAACTAGTTGTTGGCTCTTCTTTGTAGCTATGTTATCATTTTGATTTTTGGGACTATTTTATGCCATGTTGTAGTCTATGATGTCTATCTTTTTTTTTATTTTATATTTTATTTTGGTTTGATTGGGTCTGCTTTGGGTGATCAATTTGAGTTCCTTGGTTTTGACGGTATTCAAAGATGGGAAGTCAGAGGATTTCGATTTTCTTTTTAATTATTGGAAAGTCAGATTAATTTGCCGAAAATTCTAGTGAATGCAGCTTATGACTAATTAATTTTCAAGACCAATGCGGTAATTGGAATTGTAATGAAACTATATGTATGAATTTTTTATCTTTGGCTTGTAATTTTGAATTATTACAAGGCTAGGATCCATAATTTGGTTTTCTTTTAACCGAGACCATGCATGGAGTAAGTGAAACTTTTGAAGAATATCATCATGTTTAGATACAAGTTATTAGATATAACAAAAAAGTAAATTTGGGTGTGGAAGAATGTAAGAAATACTGAAATATCAGGTAAACCGAGTCCGACCAAAAATTTTCATGTAGGAAGGTCGTTGAAGTTGAATTTTCAGCATGTTAGCTAGATGTCGCAATACATAAACGCATTTTGGATCAGTTTTCTGTAAGTTAATCCAGAATAGATTCAGTTATATGAATTAATCCATATCAGATTAGTATTCTTTTGATAGTGGATTTGATATAAATTTAATCTCATCATTGTCTACAGTGAAATTTGTAAAATGCTTTAGAGTAAGGGGATATGTTGTTGTTGTTATTATCTAATTGGTTGAAATATGGGGGCATTGCACTCCTGATCTTGAAAATAATTGTAAGAGGTGGTCTCCACCCCAGCTTTATTTAAATATATCAATTATAAAGTTATGCCATATTATGCAAGATTTGTGTTGTGGTTACTCCATTTGTTGCCCCTTTTTGCCTGTACTTGACTTTTTAGGAAGAGGTTTAATATTTCGCTAGAGAAATTTTAATTTTAATTGCAGCAAAAGAAGGCCACGGCTATGCAATTAGAAAATTATCAAAATTTGGACCAAAAATAATAAAAAAATAATAATAAATTAGGGCAACCCATTAGGAGGGGAAAGACACAAAACGATTTGTTAATGTTTTTTATGTTACTATGAAGTCACACCAATATCAAATTTATGCAAGAGCAACATTTTCAAATACGAAATTTGCCCTTAAATATGAATTTATATTCCATTTATTTACAAAATTTTATATGCTATGAAATGGTAGAATTAACTAAAGATATAAGCAAAATTTTCTCCTATAGAAAATTAATTCCAAAAACACCTCCTATCTTATTTATTTTTATTCAAAAATAAAACGAAGCATCTACACACAATTATGTCCCAAAGTTAGAACAACTACATGATTAGATATTTAACTTGATTTTATTCAACACACATGATTATATACTCCGTTAAATAATTATATGTTCGTTAAAGTATTTCATTATTCTTAAAATCAAGAACCATATTTTTATTTGGATAAATAAAAAGTTTTAACGGTCAACCGTAACTCAACTGGTAAACTGGAGACTAACATCAACTGGGCCATTTGAGTTTAATAATCATCATGGCAGGTGGTACGGTAAACTTGTCACAGTGAAAAACTGAAATATTCGGCGGAACACTTAACTAAGTCCTCTTGTGCAAGAAATATTTTTTTTATTTTACTAGAGTTATTATATTTTAAAAATAAATAGAAAAAATTTAATTTAATTATTTTTAAATAATTTTTTATTGATAATTTAATCTCAAATCTTAGTAATTTATTCTGCAAGTACAATAATAATTGTTTAAATACAAATTCTTGCACCGAGAGGACTTCCATTCCTTAGATGTGACCCAAACCCAGTGCACCGAGGGGACTTTCATTTCTTAGATGTGACAACCCAAAGAACACTACAATATTTTTGTTCTTATTTTTTTATTTTAGCAAATTATTAGCTATGAAAATTATATTAGAACTGTTTGTTAGGTATGGAAACTTATATTATATTTGATGCAAAACATTTGGTCTTCCCTTGCTATTATTAACAAATTTCAGCATTCTTTTTTTTTTTTTTTTTTTTTTGAGAAACTTTNNTTTTTTTTTTTTTTGACAGGGGAAGTTTGTGTGTTTTATATATACATTATTATTATTATTATTTTTAACTATCAGCAAACCAAAATAGGCTAAATATAAAAAGGGCTAAATGAAACTTCATGTAAATTCTTGTTTAGACTTTTATGTTTTCTTAACCTTGTCATATTTTTTTTCCATGAACATATTCTATAAAATTGTACTTTCACTATCTACCAACGTGTGCGTGTGGGTGTCTTCATATATATATATATATATATGCATCTCAAATCCCCAATATTTGCATATCCATGGACTTGTACAAAATATTAATAGTTTCCATTGAACTATGGGATTTATTTTGAAGAGAAAAAATAAAGTATTCTACTCCCTTTTAGTAAATGTGGATAAAATATTTAAAAATATAACAAAACCCTTTACATGAGATACAAATGCAAAAATATATTTAATAGATGATAGAATTAAGAAATCACTAAACAAAGTTCGACACTGGTAAAACAAAAATAAATTCTTCATAGAAGTCACCTAGCAAGGATAAATCTAAATATATGAAATAAAAAACTGAATCCTAAAATTGAAGTAAAAAATTGAGATGAACAAAAAAATTTGTTTGATAAATTGAGACACATAATAAATAATATTGGACTTATAGGACGAGAAATTAAATCCAACACTTTCTTCTTTTTAATTACTGACGATTGACTAGAGAAATCAGGGACTGCAATTGTGTTGCTTGAAACTAAGATAAACATTTGGTTAGTGTATAAATAAGTCGCTAGCTAGCACTTACGATTACTATTGTATCTTGATCATTTAGGAAAAACGAAAATAGTATCGATATATCATCGATTTGGAAATCCTACATATATGAGAGAGCGAATATTTTATTTTTTTCGTAGATGTATAGTATGGAATAAGTTTTTCATGTATTGTGAATACATGTTAGACAATCCTATGATAAACTCTTCGATAGCTTTAGAAAATCGCATGATATATTATAATGTTACAAATTAATTTGATAATAAGAAAATCTGAAAGAGATTATAATTCTTGATATGACTTCTCCCTGGAATCACCAATCATGAGCGGGTTTTGTCATATAATAAATGTCTTTAACATATAGAAGACATAGATGAAAAATGTTTACGAGAAAAACGATCTAAATTATTTATAAGGAAAAAGAAATTTTATGTGAAATAATCACAATTCATTTAATTTATTTTACCTCCTTGGAAAAATAGTAACTGACAAATGCTTAAATGTTATAAATACAATTGATGTGCCTTCTAAATTTTTTTTTCAAATTATTTTTTTTTAAAATACAATTATTGTGTCTACTTATTTTCTTTCATGCTCTTTTTTATGTATTAATGAATATGGCCACACGTTTCTAACACATAGAAAGCATACATGAAAACTGTTTAAGAGAAAAACGATTTAAATTATTAATATGGAAAAAGAAACTTTATGTGAAATAATCATTATGCATTTAATTTATTTTACCTCCTTTCTATCCTTTTTCAAGATTGAATCTATTCGGTCTTTAGAAAAATTGCCCTTCTCCATCTGCAAATATTACAAAGGTTAGAAATTTTGAAATTTACTTTTCTATAATAATAATAATTAATGATAAAAAAAAGTCATAAAGAGAATGAAACAATAATAATGTGAAAGATTTAAGAAATATTCAAACAAAAAATATCAGAAAATGTGTTGCTTTTTACAAAGACTAATAAGAGTAACTTCTTTTTAAAAAAAATAAAAATTGAGGAGGATGGTTCTTGTTTTAAAGTTATAATAATAAAGTAGAGGATCGGTTTTAGTATGGGAGTATACGTATATGTCATTAAGCGTATTGATATCATAATAAATATGGCCACGCGTTTCTTGCTACAAAATAGTAACTGACAAACGCTTAAATCTTTTAAATACAATTAATGGGTCTTCTTAATTTTTTTTTTTTTCAAATTCTTTTTATTTATTAACGAAGATTTTACACGTCAACAATTTGTTGCGCCACTTGTCGTGTTCTCAGTTCGAGACCTGGCTTTTTTTAACCGGATCATTGGAATGTTACCAATTCAATACCAGCATTCAGGAATAAGGTCTTTGTTTCTAAATTATGGTGGGATTTCAACAGGAGTGGCAAAGTAAAGGCGTAAGCAGCATAAGAAACAAGCAATACCCAACTCTCTCTCTCTCTCTTTCTCTCTGGTCTAAGGGTTAGCATGCTTCATTAATTAGAAATTTAGAAGAGAGAATTCCACAATGCATATATACAAGTCTACATCAGGTTTACACAGTAGCATAGACTTACGGGTCTTAGAGGTAGGCCCTTGTCACTGAGAGCACATGGTGCTGATTTTGGCGTTCGAATCTTAGGATGGTGAAACTTGCATCCGGATCGGTGTTTGCAGTACCGTGTTTTAATAAAATAATTGCATTCCGGTTCACCAGGTCGTTCAGGAAACTCATCGACTAGCATTGGCATTTTATGATGTGTGTAGAAATTGGTTTCAGTCGGATTATTTAGCACCAATGCCGGAGGGGTAGGCAGCCTCCTCTCTGTTGCTGGGTACACAGGAGCCTCAATAAAGGAATCAAAGACGAAGTGTAAATAGGAGTACAAAGTTACAAATGTAATAAGCAAAAATAAAAGGAATCAAAGTTCAAAATTAAAAAAGGACCAAGACTACCTAAACAACTGTCAAAATCATGGTCTTAGACAACAACATTAGTCTTCTTTCAATGCATCTTAACACAATTCTCAGAGAAACAAATGTTTTGGAAATAAATACCAAACAATCCATCACATCCTCACGCCAAAATAGACAGATTCTTCATTGCAGGCATATATGTTGGACAAACAATCCCTTAGGTAAGGGCTGCAATGTTACGCATCTAGTGTATAATGCAGCATGTTTTCAACCCTCTGTCACTTTTCAAATGTTAAACAGTTGCAAGAAATTGCTATTCATGCAGAAACACAAGCCCTGAGCAATTTAATCGTTGCCCTCTCAAATGGAAGAGCTTCAGTACATCGCATCGGAAAGAGCATTAAATAAGTTAACAAATTGACTTCACTTACTGTGAAAGCAACACCAACGAAAGACCTAATACCTATTTCTTTGTGTGGAAATGAGAATACAAGTATTTGGTGAATGTTGAAAGTAGTAAATGATATAATGTGCCCCTACCTAATAGCTTAAGTTTTTAGGTGAGATGGTTGCACGTCACCTGAGCAAAGTTCAAGTCTCACCGCTACTCGATTCAAAAAGTTGATTAGCACTTATTGGCCCAAAAATAAGCCTCAAGTGAGAGGCGTGTTGAAAGTAGTAGTAAATAATATGATGCGCCTCTCCCAAAGCTTTTAGGTGAGATGGTTGCACATCACCTACCAACAATAAATAGTAGACTTCACTTAACAAAGAAGCACAAGACCAATAACATACCTGGTAACTACTCCATTCTGGATAAGGAGCAGGAGCTCCGTTATTTGGCGAATATACCATGGGTAACACAGGAACATTTCCATTTACTGATTTAGGTGATGACCATGAGGACATAGTTGTTTGTGGTGCAGCTTGGGATGAAACAGCCACGTCATTAACATATCCAGAAGGGGCATCAAGTCCAACTGCAGTAGGCTCAGGGTGATTAAACCTGCAGCTTGACCCGTGCTTGCAGGTACCATTGCGCATGTAAAAGGAGCACTCCGTCTTTCCCTAAAATCATTTGAACATTTCAAAACGGGGTAGTGCTATACATATATAATTTTTGTAGGAAAATTCGGTGCACGGCGATGTGGCGATGCCTTATTCATAGAGGGCACAATTCTAATACACAACCGCAATGGTAATGTGCAAGAGACATTACCAGTCGGATTGGAAGACCTAAATAGCAGGCTTCACTTAACAAAGAAGCACAAGACCAATAACATACCTGATAACTCCTCCATTCCAGATTAGGAGGAGGAGCTCCGTTAGTTGGTGAATATACCACGGGTAACACAGGAACATTTCCATTTACTGATTTAGGTGGTGACCATGAGGACATAGTTGTTTGTGGTGCCGCTTGAGATGAAACAGTCCCGTCATTAACATATCCAGAAGGGGCATCAAGTTCAACTGCAGTAGGCTCAGGGTGATTAAACCTGCAGTTTGACCCGTTCTTACAGGTACCATTGCGCATGTAAAAGGAGCACTCCGTCTCTCCCTAAAATCATTTGAACATTTCAAAACAGGGTAGCGCCATACATACATAATTTTTGTAGGAAATTTTGGTGCACAATGATGTGGCAATGCCTTGTTCATAGAGAATACAATTCTAATACACAACCACCACATCATTATGTACATACTATATGTTCACAAAATTCCAGAGAATAGTATTTCCATTCAAGAAATGCATATACAAGGAAGTCGAAGAGAATGAATAAAAATCAGCCTAATGGGATATAAAAAATATATTTCTTCAAAGTAGTAATGAAAGGTATAACTAAACCTTTGAAAGTGTGCAAGAGACATTACCGGTCGGATTGGAAGGCCTAAAAAGTTGAACTCAAAAGCTGGAGCGGCTGCCGTTTGTGCTCTGCTATGGCTGAATCTACAAGCCTTTCCATGCTTACACCCTCCTGAAGTCATGTAATACTGCAAGCAACTCAAAAGTAAAACTGCATGGCTAGAGAAAGCAGAAGAAAAACTTGACCAGGCATGTAATTGACCAATTTCAAAAGACTTTAAATGCCATCTAACAACTTCATAAAAAACTCAATTCTCCTGGGGAAACCAGATAAACCTCAAGGAAAGCAAGGAAGCAGTGATAGAATGAAATCGAACAGAGAAAACAGACCAACGCAACCAGGTAATACAATTAACGTTGATACGAACCCCAAACAAGGAATAAAACAACAACAATTAAACAGTCACAATAATATAGATTGAGCAGGCAACAATCTACCACTGAAGCTAGAAAGTAGGAGGAAGAATTATCTCCCATCATGCTATTTTACACTTCGCCTTTAATTATTATACAGGCCTAACTCTTCCTGAACTTTTGAGGAACATTGTGAATTCAGAATGATCTCAAGTCAAGAATGGTACCCCTACAGATGTCATGCCTCTGCAAAGGAGGCTAACCATCAACATACTAAAATCAAAACTTAAAACCATATGACCTATGGAAGGATATCATCATGGGACAAGAAAAAGACTTGACATAATCTACGCGAAAGCCGTAAATTTAAAGGGCTCAGGAATTACTCAAACGATATATTTATGGGAACATACAGAGATTCGGACATGCAGTTATTCTTAATTTCTCTCAAATTCCTCAGGTATCCACCAAGTAATTAAAAAATAAATGACAAGGAAAAAAAATAGCACCGAAAGTGGCAATAGAAGAAAATCTATGGAAACATCAATAATTTAGACTAGTAGCATCGCTGAGTTATCTTCATGTATATAATCGTAGCTAAGGAAACAAGTATAATCATAACAACAATGTCAAACCTTGCATTCAACTTTCACGGGCCTTTGTGAATGATAGTCTTCCTTATCCTTAGCAGCCTTTGGATACTAACACAAAAAATTCCACCAAAGAAAAGAATTGCATCCCACAAATCAGTCAAGAAGATAAGATAACTTGAACCTAGAAGGGCCAAAACCATATTACTACGTAGCTACTCGAGTTTTTCAAAGGAAAGGGAAAGAAAGATAAAATTAAGAAATAAAAAAAAAAAAAATTATATATATATATATATAAATGCAATATTTCATTCATTTCATTTATGACAAAATGGCAAGAAATATGTTGTTAGAAAGCCTAATTAACTAATAACCCCAATTTAACATTACTTTCCCTCCCTAATCCTTAGCCTCTATAAATTTTGCATTCCGGTAATAGAGTTAAGGTCTTGTTACCAATTAAAATCGTAAATATTTATATCAGGCAACCAACAAAGAACAAAAGGATTTTTAGGGGAAACAAAGACAAAAATGCAGAAAAAACAAAATGAACAGATCAATATATTACGATTAATCATTTAATTATGAGAGAACGTGACATGAAATGTGCTACTGTCCAAAAAATCAAACCTTTAATTTTCTTTATAAATAAGAATTGGATAAAGAAAACCAATTAAACTGTTTTCCTCAAAGTGGCACCAATTTTCTTTTCCTTCTCCTTGACCTTCATGAATACTACATTCCAAAAATAGGGCCATCAGTTTAAACCCTATGTAGTGATTACAAAAGAAATCATAAAACTATACTCAAGGCAAGTAAATTCAACAAGTAATGTTACACAAATCACCGCAAACCAACCTATTATACATAAATAAATCAGAAAGCTTGTTGGTTGCAGTTTTCGAGCTCAAATTTTTCTACTTTTTTTCTTAAAAGTTAGTGTGCATTTGGCTACTCAATTTTTAAGTTGTGTTTTTGTTTCGGTGTTTTGCCTAAAAAAGCTAAAAGCTTTTAAGGTGAATTTTTTAATGTTTTTTTCCTAACAAAGTTTTAAGTTCCAGATATTCTTATGATCAACAAAAAAGCTAACATTTTTCACTACAAGCCGCAAACAAACAAACAAACAGAGTATGAAAAAGTTGGAATTTTTTTAATGCAACCAAAGTAACCCATATCAGTACCAGATTTCTCCTGTTGAGAGGGTGATTAAACTTGCAGCCGGACCCGTACTTGCACGATCCGACCCGCATATAATACGGGCAATCCTCAGCATCAGGCCTCACCGAGTGGCTGTAATTACCATTGTACCCCTTTGTACTCATCCCACCAACATTATCATGATCACGAGAACCCTCCACAATCTCTGCCAATCTCTCTCTCTCCAATCTCTGCTCCCCCAAACCCAACTCCTCAATCTCCTCTCTCAGCTTCTGCTCATCATCCTGAGCCTCGTCGTCTTCATCCAAAGATTCAAACCCTAACCCTAACCCTAACCCTAACCCTAGTTTCTGCTGATCCTCACCTGGTCCTTCCCCACGTAAACGTCGGTATGCTTTCAATACAAAACTGTCAGTATCCGAACCATTATTGTATATTTTTGAAATGAAAATTTTCAACATTGGGTATTTTTTAATTACCAAAAATTATCAATGTGTTTTCGGAGTGGAAAATTTTATTATTTAATTTACGGGGTTGTGTGATTGTTTGAGATAAAAAGGAGGATAAAAAGAGAACAATAATGTTTCCTTTTCCATGGGTAGCATTCACAGCAGCCGCCTATACAATACGCTCAACAAATATAATATAATATAATATAAATTTAATGGGAGGTGCTTTTCCCCCCCTCCCCTCACACCCCCCCTTGGGTCCCACCACTTCTCCTACCAAAATGACCTTTTTACCCTTGTGCTTTTAAAATAATTACATTTTACTTTATGTCATTACTTATTTTATAGTTTTTATATATTTTTTTATTTT